>JADLZK010010592.1:0-233069 GCA_015847255.1 Hyparrhenia diplandra | reverse complement strand
TATCAAGAAAGTGATACATCTAGCACTAGCGAACGCCTTCGGTGAAGTTTCATGACTGTCTGGGGCTTTTATAATTAAGCATGTGCATTTCTACCCCTAGTTTCATGTCCATATGTGATTTTGCCCTCGCTTTTTTACTTTGTGATTTTACCGCTTTTGAAACGAACAAAATTTTACCGGTTTGATAACACCTTGTAACGGTGTTACGCTTTGGGCTTAATGGACAACTTTGCCCATACGCTTATGCCCCTGTTTTACTATATTATGTGTTTTACCCCTCTTTTTGGACAACAATATGTCATTTTACACAAAATTTCGACAGCATTTCAACAACATTTAATATCACACAAATAATATATATAATATAATCCAGATCCATGCATAAATAATCCCGATCATCATAGTACCACAATTGTCCGACCATCAAAGTATCATAATATTTGATTAAACCACGACTCCACGACGATTGTCCTACTGATTATTCTTCCATCCCTGGAATTCATGACAGAACAAACGCATCTAGCACACAAAGTTAAGAAAAATGCAGCAGACGCACCCAAGTGCCTTCAAACCATCTGGACACCTCCCATCTCCCGGCCTCCAAACCATGGGTCGACTCATCTAAAGCTCCCCCGACGTATCATTGTTTACGCCAAGACTGCAGCGTCCAAAACCAGCCACGGCCAACGCAATAGCTCGGGATGTGGCCGTAAACTTTTCAAAACAACCCTATCTCATTCCTCTTCTCACTTCTAGCGCCCTTGCTCTCTTGGAACTGTTCGACGACGGGCGACGGCCGGTCGGCCGGGTGCACAGGCCCCGTGTAGACCTGACGCCGCTCAGCTCGGCATCAAGTTCTCGGCCGCGCCATCTCCTACCACTCGAGGGCGCCTCAGGCCCCCGTCCCCACCCCTACTCAGCCTGCTTCCGCGACATGCAATACCCTCTCGCCATGGACTCTAACACTCTGATCAGTCGTGTGCGCCCTCAACGACACGACACAGAGTAGTGTTGGGCGCTGCGTGCTGTACGCGCTGAGCCCTCGGCGGCGTCCTGCGACATAGCGCGCGGCCGGAACATGGACGAGCAGTGAGTTCGTCCGGCGCTGCCGCTGCAGGAAGGTACGATTGCTGGCGCGGGTCTGGGATGTCTTGCAAAAGGAAACACACATGCCGCCAGAGCTGGCAGACATGGACAATGTTGACGGCGCACGAGGCGGCGTTCACCGCGGAGTCACGCGCGCCGACCCTCAAAGAGCTCATGATTGGGACCTCGAAGCTTTTTCTCCGGGGAAGCCGTTGCTGACGCCCGTCTTCGTCCATAGTGCAGCATAGCTGATTGATGAAATGAGCACAGTACGTGTTGGTTCTATATATCTTACTGCAATTGGAGTGCATTGCACTTTTGCGCGTTGTTGCTGTCAGACTGAAAAGGACAGCACAAGTCCAGCCCGGCGCAGCGTCCGTCGAGCACGCGTGCATTGCTCTTGGCTCCACCCCGAACGAGGCACAAGAATAAGTAAGGGTATTAGCACGGCGTTGAGATCCGATTCCAACCCGCAGCAAAATGAGCTGCAGGGTGCGGGCGAGGAGCTTCGTGGCGACCGCAGCGGTGGATATGGCGTGCGTCCGATTCCGGCCTAGTGGACTGCCACGATTTTTCCCAAAATGGAGCGCAAGGAAGGGGCGGCTCTGGCTGCGAAAGGAATCGACAGGGGCGACCTGACGCTGACGACGACGAATTTGTCGAAATGTCGACAGCCTCTGTGTCACCGTGCCGCCTGCCGCTGAGCCGCCATGACCGCGGCTGTGCACGAGCGAAGACCTAATCGCTACAAGCCACCAAAATCCCAACCAAGCACGCCTCCATGCTTCCGCTCGCGCTTGTTGGGCTGTCCCGCTGGGAGCCGTGCCTCGCTGTCGCGGCCGCTGTTGCATGCTTCCCAGCGCGCCAGCGCGCGCAGTGCTGGCCATTGCCACCGCGCCGCAGCCCGACGCCCTTGCACCCCCGAGCTCTCACGGTGGTCTGCTGTCGGGCGACCGGTCTCCCGCGCTGCTGACGTCGTAGTGTGCCATCACTCATCGCCGCGACGCTCGATCGCCGGGCCGCCGCCGCTGCCACCAGCGCTGCTCCCGTGGTGACCCGTTGTGGCATCTCTCTCATGGAACTTGAGCCGGTCCAGTTCCGCACAGGCTCAGCAGCACCGCCGCCGCCTCGTCGCCGCCGACCGGCACGCCATGCTCTATCTGTTCGAGGATAGGAAGGACCTACAAATGAGAAAGAGAATAGGACAGGCTGCTTTTGAAAAGCCTCCATGGCCACGCTGGACCGACCGCCACCGCGGGCATGGCTCACCGCCAGACTATTAGCGCTGACGCGCGTAGTTTTGGACCTTCAGCCACGCCGGACCTTCAGTCACACCAAGTTTGGGGACCCCCGGATGCATTTTACTCTAAGAAGATCTACTAGCACACCCCGCCTTCGCGCCAGCTTCAAGCGAGCTAATTCCGCCGCCTAGATGTCGCGGGGAGGGGAGGAAGGGCGGATCCACACGCGAGGGAGAGGAGAGATGAAGAGCCGCGGGAGAGAGAGAGAGGAGGAAGGGTCACGCCGCTAGGAAGAAACCCTAGCCGGTCTCCCCTTCTCAGGCGTCGGGCTCGGCAGGGAACGGGCTGCCCGCTCGATCGATGAAAGGAGAAACAGAAGGGCATGTGCTTCTGCCCTCCAATTTTTCTCATTCATATCTTTTAGTCGACGGTGTTAGAATGGAGGCAAAACGGAGCTTCGCTCAGATGAGGGCACGCAAAGTTAGGAGGGCAAAATCACATTTAGAGTTTGGAATAGGTAGAAACACTAAAAACCCCTTTTTATATTATCAGGGTGATGGAAATAATTGTAGAGGGCAAACTCAACTGACAATCTCTGTATCCATACATCACAGTAATCCATAACAGGGTCAGACAATATTCCGTCCCATATATTTTTTCATGATTTCATAATAAATTGTCTGCCAAACTTCTGATAGTGTATCAGCAATCTTTTCTACGTACTGCTGTAAAATTGAATAGACACTGAAGGATCCACTGGGGTAGTATTAGGTGAGTTGCATCTTCTGAAAACAGTAGATGGAGGGTTAACAATTTGTTCTGAAGTGTCGAAAACCTTCTTGTTGCTCATAGCATCAGCCTGCAAACAACAACACAATTAGGGCAGGTTATCAATGGTTCAAAAGGAGAAGTAAACCCCTTCGACAAACACCTGGTAAATAAAACAAACCTTAGTAGCTTAGTTCTGCAGTTTTGCAGCCAGTTGCTTCCGACAATTACATCTGGAAGTACACAGCTGAATCTTTCATCAATTAGTACCTTGCGAACTGATTTCATTATCCCTGCATGCAGCTGATGACCGATATCATCAGTTGAAGCCATCTAATGATGCAGAATCATTAGATGCAGCTTCTGAACGCTCTGCAAGTTCCCCACTCCGCACACCGATACAGGTGCCAATGGGCCAAATTTCCCATCAACATGGTAAACCTACAGTAAAAATACCAGGTTAAATCAGAATGTAGATTGTGTCGAGAATTAAAAAGCTCATTTCATAAATGAGTCAGCACTTGCATCTAGATGCACACCAACTTGTACCTTATTATCTTAAATTGTGAATAAAAAGGCAGGAAGACTGCCACAAATTTCAACAGAATCTTACCTTGGCTTTTCTCGTACATTTCGTGTAAAGTCTTTGACAGTCCTACATACGCACATGGTATGTGGTATTAGTATGATATTCAACGTGGTTGAGTTACCAAAAAAGCCTACGTGCCAAGAACGAGAATAATGCGAAAGAATCATCATAGCAAAATATCTGCTGCATATATTCTAATTCCAAAATAAAGTGCCAAGATGCTAAAGAAATTGAATGAACCAAATTACGAACGAAAAGGTTTTTTCTGCGCGGAAGACAGGAAACTCCTCTAACCATTACATGTTCGCATCTCTAACAACCTAGCATTCTAAATCACAAAGAAGTGTCTCACTCACAAAGGAAGTGTCTCACACACAAAGGAAGTGTTGCACTACATAGAATAGAGGTAATCAAGATTCATTGCTGCATATGTGCAACACACACCATTTTTTCTCTTACACAAAGCAAGTTTGATCTTGAAAGGCGATATCTTTTCATTCCGATTTTCATACCATTGAAAGATCTTGATATAAAAAATTGTGATGCCAATAGAAAAGTTCAGCAAGAGAATGTGGCCCCTTGTCGGTAACCTTCTGCATCTTTTTTAAAAGCATACCATTGACACGATTTCATTAAGAGAAGAGAGTTTGATAAAATGATCTCGCAAGTAATAATCCATAGATCACTCAATGCAAACACACCGGCACAAACAAACAACAAGCAAATAGTGGGAGGGGGTGGGCTATCCCATGTAACAACCCAAAAGCTGATTCTACGGCACCTGCTGTATGGAGCTTAACGACGCATAACAACGACAAAACATCCACCAGAACGTACGTGAAAGCATCCGTTCAGACTAACATCGCGCAAAGAAGCATCCGCCGAAGACAAACCTCGGCAGCAATCACGTAGACGCATCACTCGGGCGCACGCCAAGACACCGGAAACGAGGCTCGAATGACCGCGACCGCAGCACACGATACCTAAAACATTGTGCTCGGATGACCGGCGACCTCGCAGCACGCACACTGTACGAAACACAAGCTGCAGAGAAGATACACGGTGACAAAGCATCCGGCCCAAGCGACTAAAAGAGCACCTCGGTGGCAAAGCATCCGCCCGACAACGACGCACCAAAAGGGGGAGCCTAAGAGGAAGAAGGCATGAACCAAAGAAATCAGGAAGTCAGGCTGCTAAGAATTCCACACCGTAAATATAGCTAGATGGGCAAGCCATACTTCTGGAAGAACCATCTTAGCATAGGAAGCCACTTTCTTGGTCTCCACTGATGCATTTGGGGTGGAATCCATGGCAGCAACACCCAATTGTGCAAGAAATTGTTTCAAAAAGCTTATGACACAGGATCCGCAGTTTTCCCACTGAAAAACAGCATAGATAGCAAGGTTTTGAGTCAATAAACCAGTGAGAGCAAGGTTTTGAAAAACTACGTGCAGCATCTATCTCACGCGATCGAACCCATCTCCGAACCAATCTCAACCGACGCTTGGGGAAAAAGCTGGCGGAAGGTTCAGCCGCAAAATGGCCGTGGAAAGCTGTGATGATTTAGGTTCAGAACTTGTGTACTTGAACTTGTGGTTGCACTCATGGTTGAACTTGTGAACTTGGTTGGATTTTTATGTAATATATGTGGTATTATGGATTATTGAGCTATATATATGATAGTGAGATATCTGGTGGTATATATATATATATATATATATATATATATATATGTGTGTGTGTCAATTATGTGCTGGAACAGATAATTTCTTTTCCCGCGTGAGCCAAAATGGCGCTCACTAGAAATCGCACTCAAACCTTTCCCGGGAGTGGCTCACGCAGAAAGAGACCAAAAACTTTCCCCGCGGAGCACAGCTGGCTCACGGGAAAGGAGTTCTTCTTTCCGCGAGCCGGCCGCTACAGCCTCACGGAAATCACGGAAACGCCTCGCTCTTGCCCTCGGCCCACGAGGGGCCATCAACGGGTTCCACCGGGTCCCCCGCTGACGCCGCACAACCCCCTCTTCCCGCTGTGTAAACGCTCACTGAGATATCATCCGTGAGCTTCAACGCTCACTCGGAAAGCGATTCTTCTTTATTTCCCGGGCCATAGGTATCCCGTAATTTACCCATCGGAAAAAGCGCTTCATGCAGAAGGCCTTTCCCGTGAGTAGCCGTTTCATGTAACGCCCAGAAGTGCCCCATATACGGCCGTTCAGGTGGGTAAGGTCCGCACATCTGCCCATGCTCATTCGTATACATGAAACCTTCCAAATGTTGATGTTGCAGGTTTGCACCCCTGTCTTTTCGACCAGCTGAATAACCTGTCCCAGATTGTGGATAGACCACACCATTGTTACTAGAAAACAGGCATACCTATTGCCATTGCAGGAGACACATCAGCATTCTGTGTTAGGTCACCCTAAGAAGCCACATGACGCTGCTCAAGACACCTGATAAATAATGCAGAAAAGCATTATCGTAGCTCTAACTTAGAATACTGCTGCGTGAGTGCAGGACGATGCTGTGGGCTAACACGACACCAGAACAATAGCAGTGATAGAGGTGCACACGCCGTAGCACTTGTTGGGTCAACAATACCATAAAAAGCAACAGGACGCTTTGGGAAGACCGTCTTCCGAAGACGCAGATGTATACAGAGAGCAGCTTTTACACACATGAACGTGAGTACTCAATCCACTATGTAACATGGATCCGTTTTATTCTGAAGGAAAAGGAAACATGTTACACGACCGATTTGGATTATGCAAGATCACCAAACTCCAGGAATAGACAAGGGGACACACCCTTGTTAGCTATAGCCATATTATTGCTGGAACTACGGAAACGCAGGAGGAAATCAAACACTTTGATGATTAAAAGGAACATCCAGACTGCAGCTGGGTCGAATACTGAATTATTTAGGATGGTGTAAAAGACCAATCGAATTGACGTAAGTCTCAGTATTTGCAAAGAAGCCCACCACGGTCTCACCCCTCGGGGACGGTGAGAAGGAATGGAGTGCCGTGACTCCAATTTCCATCGGCACGTCCAAAAGGACCATAAGTTTTTTCGTTGGTGACGATCTGAAACTTTGCCACAAACCGTCTGCTTCCAACTGATCCACCTGTCCCCACTGATCTGCTTCACCAACCCGACGGGCCAAACTTTTTATCTGTATAAAACAGCTTAGGAATTAGTGAAGACGAAAAAAAAGATATATCACCAAGTATTTATTAGGTGGAGTACGTATATATGGCTACTAATGACTGATTTGCAAAACAACCACATGCATATGCATGGTAAAGTATATCAAAAAGATATATCACCAAGACGAAAAAAGATATATCACCAAGCATTTATTAGCAGGTCTATTTGTTCCACTTGTTCGAATTTTAGCTACTATTTTAGTGCCAAATATAATTTTTAGTAACACCAATTGTCTAGATGACTTGGCGTTACTCTTACAAGCAACAAGTCTAAATGCGAGTTTAGATGCTCAAAGGTATAAAGGTAGATGCTGGCATCAAAGTTTTGGGGAACGTGGACGCTGGTACACAATAACTGTAGTATAGTAGCCTGACAGTATCCTTGGCATCCACGTGGGTGTGTCAGCGCTCGTATGAAAAAAGAAAAGCATAACATTAGTACAAGGTGCTGTGTGGGATTTTAACTTAAATAAAACACAATCACAAATCGCGAGGCCTGTCATTTCTGTTTTGAACGTTACAAAAATTCTCTTTCCTTTGGATACCCTGATACCCTTGTATCAGGCGTGATTAAGGACAGTGGCACATGATTGGCGCGTTTATGCGAGCTGATGCCATATATTTTTTGTCAGTGTGTTCATATTGATGTAGTACGCCTGTACCTCTGTCACCATGTCACAATTGCAAAAATAAAATAGATTAAGTTGGCTAAGCCCGCTGTCACAGCCCAAGACGACGGGCCCGGCGTACGGGCTAGCGGCGCAGGAAGGGCGCGGCCAGGGGAGACGCCCCTAGACGCACGCGCAGGGCTGCCACCGTCTCCCCACGGTTATTTCTGATAATTAGAATCTTTTAGGAATAAAGAATATTTGAGTTTGATTATAAGAAATTGTTACGTTTGGAAAGAGGTATTCCAGTATACAAGGAAACATCCTAGGATCGTTTGGATTGCATGTCTAATAGGGATTATAAATATAGGGTGGATGTGGGGCATCGGGATTAATAAAGTGATAAAGAAATCCTACCCTAATCTCTCGCTCTCCCGCTCCTGCCAATGCTCGCCGCCGCCACCGCATCGCTCCCCCGCTACCGCTTTTGTCACAAGCACCGCGTGAAGGAGAAAGCAGCAGCAACGCTGAGATTCAACTCAAGGCGGCCATGGAGGGATGCTGACTGCATCTTCATCAAGCAGCATAAGGAGTTGTCTAACTCCACTGACATGCCTGAGATAGCAGATGAGGTGGAGGCTAAAATCACCAGCCTCCTCTATCACCATCCAAAGTGACGGCGCCACCAGCGCCGACCCCCACCTGCACGCCGCTGCCGCCGTACCTGAACGGCAGGAACGCCCTGAGCTACTTTCCAGCCCCCACATTGACGTCGTTCTAGGCATGCCATGGCTGGCAAGGCTTGGACGAAAGTGACGGGACTTCCCCGCCACCCTCGAGCCCAGTACTACCGCTACAGAAGAGCCACAATCTTCACACAGGCCCTGGGGACCCACGCGCCACCAGTGGGAACCAAAAACTATTGTTTCCTCGTCATGGCCTTGTTTGTCTTGTTTCAGTATCACAAAACCAAGTGATGAACGATGTTTGTTTCTTCTGCATGCGTCCTCAAGGTTGCCAACATTTTTGAATAGGATTCTGGCTGGTTGACTGAGGTAGTACGAACCTAGGAGACGCCTCTGTGGAGTGCCGATGTGGATGGCCAAGGGGCTGACCTGCAGTGCCTTGCCAGCCAGCTAGAAAGACCTTTGGCGCGCATGTACCTCTGATGACCAGAACGACAACCTAGCTTAATTCAGCGAATAAACACAACCTGGCGACGCGCCACGGCAAAAAACTGCGACTTAGAGGCATGACACGGTGTTACTGTTGGCTGCCATATCTTTTCATTGTCTATTGGTTCGCCGGAAAGCAAGTTAGGGACTTCGAAATTTAAAAGCATTGCCTCCAGATCTAGCTCCCAAGGTAGACAAGAAGCGACTAAGACCACCATTCCCCCCATCCCAGTCTCAACCGAGTTCGTGGCTATGCCGTAATACGGAAATCGTTACCTACTTCCAAGCACCATAGTCGCGACATCTGACTTTGACGGGCGCTGTGCTCGCTCTCGCTGAGCACGCAGAATAGGCTCAAAGGCCGAAAGCAACGCCAAGCCAAGGCGCCGACAAGTTTATTGGACAGGATGCTCCCGTTCGACGGGACACACAGAGCTTGAGGGGATTGGGGGCGCCGCGAATGCTATGATCCACCAAGCCACGATCGGGAGGAGAGGCGGGGCTGAGATCCATGCTGCAGTAGCCTAGGGCCACCAAGGCTAAGGCGCATGCTAAAGATGACTAGTAATGAAATGATTTTGTGTGACGAAGCGCATTTTGATTTTGTGTGGGCGGCATTTGAGCCCATCGCTTCTTGAAAGGTCACGGGTAAATCATGGATTTCCTATGGCGTAAGGCATATGCCCGCCACGTTAATCGATTAATCATGGCGGCATATTACAAGTGCCCATCATGGTAAAATGGTTCAAAAGAACAAAAAAAGGAAACCCTAACCCGAAGCCCGCATCTCCAGCCGCCCCGGATATGGGTCAAGCGCCAATCGGATCCGGTAGGGTGGGGAGAGCCACCATGGTCGGGTTGGCCGCCAGAGGGAGCGAGACGAGGGAGAGGAAGGCCGACGCAGCCTCAGGGGGGCACTCAGCGCATTGGAGAACCAGCCGAGGGAGAGGGCAGCCCCCGCTGGACGGACGGGCGCAATCGCGGAGGTCGAGCGCCCCTCCTCGGTGGGGGGTGCGGTGGCATCTGGGCGGCTATGGCAGTGCTAGACGGGCGTAAGTACAGGAGTCGGAGGCGATGCCAAGAACAAGAGGAGTCTGGCCGCGGCCTAGGAAGAGGCCTTATTGGGCGCTGAGGATGAACGCAGGTTGTGCCTGCCAAGGGTGAAATCGGGCTATGTCGCTCCTAGGAAGAGGTCAGTGGTGACATGTAGAGGCATAGGTCCCTTTAGGATGAGTGCCTCGCGTAGTCACCTGACTCCATTCTGAATTGCAGGCCAAGCAGCCACGCCGCTTGGAAGTGTATAGTGCTTGAATAATTTTGCATCTTGTAGTCGAGATTTGAAAGAGTCCACAAACACTATGAAATTACCCTTTGACCAATCCAATTTAGAATGGTTGTGTGCTCGGTTGCTGCCCCAAATACAAAAAAATCCACAATCCAGGTGCGCAATAGCTAGTATCGAAGGACGAGCTAGGTAGGTGGTATCCCATTCCCCATCCCCAGCTTCTCGAATGCACCGACTAGTTTCAAAAACAAAATTTCAGGTAATAGGTAACGATAAGTCGCTTTCACATCTTATGCATAATCTAGGTTTAAACATGTGCACGAGACACAATTGCTGCCAGTCTCTAGAAAGACATCAATTGAGTGTGTAGTGCACTTGAGTCAGTCCAAGCTCTAGCTTCACCCAAGCATGGGAAGATCATGGCCCCTGTTTGGATCCATGGGCTAGAGCTACTTTTTAAGCTGGGCTGACTGACCTAATTCAACCCAAAGGCATCCAAACAGAGGGCTTAATTTGGGGCTAAAATGTAACTAACCCACCCAAAAGTCACTAGCCCCTTCAAGAGATGATTATTTGGGCTAGTTTGAGTTGGGACCACCAAGACTCACTTCACTCCCTTATTAATCACTGAAAAATGTGCAGTTATTATTAAACTAGCTCATGGATCAACCCTGTAGTTGAGCTAGTTTTTGGGCTGGCTAGAGCTAGAGATAGAAACTAACTCTAGCTATAGCCCAGCTAGAGTATCCAAATAGGGCCCGTACACAACAACCAAATTAATGCACAAAACTTCTCTAGGGGTGTGCCAGCCACGGTGTCTCTTTTATTTTGTTTAAGTGAGAAGTCTTATGGTCAGACGGAGCAAAGGAGGAAAAGGATTTGTGTTAGATGCTTAGGTTACCTCAAGATGTTCGACACAAGCTTATCCTAGTCCCAGCTCTGATTTATCACTCTCCTCCTTCCTCTTTGTAGCCTATAGCTATGGCCTATGGCACCAGACAACAAAGGAGCCTAACCAGAAAATAAGAAAGCAGGCTAGATGGCAAGTGGCGCCTGATCGCCTCGTCGTCTGTGAGGGTGACGCCGCGGCATGACCAGGGAGGATGGCCTCCGGCACGCAGAGGAGGTTGTCGAGGGTAGTGCCGCCGCGTGGGCGATGCCACCATTGCTCCAGCGGCGAGCTGACGCCGCAAGGTGAAGATTTACTCTTTTCTGTTTCTTCTCACCTTCATTTCTTTATTCGCGTTCATCGCTTCATGGCCCCATCCACCAGAAACAAAACGGACATGGCCTCGTATTCTTTTTGATTCTGATGGTGTGAGAGATTTTGTCCAACTAAGTCACCCACTGAAAAAATTCCCCTTCGATCCGAGCCGAGGTGGAGTTGAAAATGTAAATGTCATGATGCCTTACCCAAGCACAACACGAAAACAAAACCAACTGAAGCACTAGCTTGTTAGGCGTGTTGCTGCGAATGGGGATGAGGCGCTTATGCCACCGACGATGGGTGACGACGCATCCTTGGATTGGAGTGCATCGCTTATGAAAACTATTGTTTCCACGTCACGACCTTGTTTGTCTTCATTCAGTATCAGTAAACCAAGTTATGAATGATGTTTGTTTCTTTGCATGTGTCCTGAATGCGTCCAGCAAATTTGTACAGGATTCTAACCGCTTGATCGAGGCAACACGAACCTGGGAGGCGTCTATGGAGAGCCGACCTGCGGATGGCGATGGGTGGCACACCTATAGTGCCTTTGCCAGTCAGCTGGAAGGACCTAGTGGTGACGTCCCTCCATTGACCAGAGCAACCACCTAACGACCTTTGCGAATACCCCCCGACCTGGCGACGCCGCTATGATGGAAAAACCACAACTCGGAGGGGCGGCGCGCAGAGTTAAATACGCGAGCAGTAAATGAGGTCCAGAATTTGGGTACTAAGTATTTCTCCCTTCCACACAACAAGTTGCTCTAGTAGCTAGGATATGCATGTATAAATCGATACAACAACTTGTCGTCGGCCACAACACATATCGCCTTGTATCCAACGTGTTTACACTTCGATATGCCTTAGACTGAGACATGGTAAATTGGTTTCACCTCTTGTGCACCACACCTAGGCTTAAACATGTGCACCAGCCACAATTGCTGAAGTCATCTATTGAGTGTGCAGTGCACTCAGCAGGTCATCCTAACTTCGGTCGAGTGCAGGAAGAACGTGTACACAAGTAATTGATGCACAAAACTTGCTGGGTGTGGGAATCAATCCTAGCCTCTTGGGCTGGTCAGCAAAATGTGGCATTCGTTGGTGCTGCCGGCATGTCTGCAAGGGCGGCGGCAGCGATCTTTAACGTGAGGTTTCACCACCGGCTAGTGGTTGACGGAGATCCGCGTGCCGTGTGAACCCAAAGGTGTGAATCAAGACTCCTTCATAATGCAATCCCTAGGGTGGCAGGCGGTACCGTCTACGCCAGCACCGCTCTTCTCCCTCTTCGCGAAGACACCCAAGGCGCCGCGAAAGATCAACTTCTCCCGAAGCTACACCTGCAGATCTCGCGGAGACCGCGGCGCCCGGTGAACCACGCTTGAGAGGTCGATGCCCCTTCGCCAATCGGGCGGACGAGAAACCAGCTGAGCTGGCACCGCAAATCCCGCCTCTAGCATTCTGTTGTTGGGTGAGTAGGGTCGGTGATGTCATCGTGTCAGTTCTGCCAAGCGGTGGGGAGCACTTATGGCCAAAAGGCTGAAGATGAGTCTATGGTCTGCGGGTGAACGGATAAGGGTCCCGCGGGTGAACGGATAGGGTGGAAAGAGAATTTCAAAATAAAACAAAGATATAATAGGACATTTTATACTTTGCACTAAGAGGTGAAGTTATTTTGTCAAACGGTCTAAAAAACAGCTTTAACTTCTAGAGTGAATTTGTCCACAGATGAAGCTATAACAGAAGCTGTTTTAGCCAGAGCCGGAACCCTACCAAACGGCCCCTTTAGTCATGCCAATGATTCCACAAAAGGTTTAGACCCGTGTTTGCGCTTCATCACGACACTTCGGCACGCTGCCAAAGTTAGTCTGCTTGATACTTCCTGAGCAAAAACTTGCCTATTTCAGATCTCGGCCTATCATGCATGCAAGGAAAAGCGATGGAACGCTTGCCCGTCAGACAAAGGAATTCAAAATTCAGCAAACTGACATGTTCTTAGCATAATATCTCTTTGAAGCGACAAACTATTGCTGCCGCCACCACTCAATGTCGTCACCTGTAACTGCTACCATGCCTAACACCGTGCAGCAACACTACCAGCAACCTATTCTTCCGCAACCTAGGGTCCATGCATTTTGCCTAGTTCCATTGCTAGCAAACTCTAGAGGTCAACAACAAATCCAAGGGAGAGCTTGATTCACAACCATAGTGGCAAATAACAGCAGGCACTACGCCTGTGACGTAAGACCTCTACCGAGCGGCATATTTTATACCTAGAGCCCAACCACAGCGTTTGGCGGGGTTTCCCTATCGAGACCTCAAGCTCGGTAGAGGGGCCCTCGCCGAGAGCCCAACCCCCACACGAATGCGCCGCTCGGTAGAGGTAGGTCTACCGAGAGCCGGCCCTCCATAAAACTCCGTTCTCGGTAGAGTTGGCGCCCTCGCCCGTCGAGAGGCCTAACGCCGCCTGCCGCCTCACCGAGTTGGAGTTACTGGCCGTAGACTATGGCCAAATTACCGAGCGGTGTTAGCTACCAGTAGATTTCTGGTCACTGTAGTGTACCCTAACCCATCCCGCATGCCCTCAAGTAGGCCGCTGTTTTGCGGAGAACCTTTCCCAATGGCTCGATAATATATTTTATTTTATTTTAGCATTCCCACCTTTACAAACAGAACATATAAGTCATTTACCATATATATATCGCGATTCATAAAAAATCCTGTATAGTTTAAAAAACATGCATAATTTTAAACAAAGCCACAATCAAAAAGATATTTTACCCAACTACAAAGTTCACTACTAGGTTTTACTACAACTACAAGACTACTACAACTCATAAAGTTCACCCCGCTGCCGTCCTTGTAGAAATAACCTCGATAAAAGTGTAGGTCACCCATCTTGAGTGCATAGATCTTCAAATGTGCAACAACATTCTAACTAATACATCCTCTTGTTTCACACCACGCACCACATGGTGCTCCGACGATGTTTAACCGCGGATGGACGTCGCTGCCAGGTTCCAATCCTTTTGGCAACCCTCCTTTGTCCCATATTCATCTGTAGTGGGTGTTGCACGGGATTAGCCCCATATCTAAACATAACCCAATCGAGACATTGTATAGTTTAGAATGGATGCATATCTACACCAACATAGGGAAAAAAAATTATTGGAAAAATTATGAGAACATATCGATTACCACATCATTTCTAGATATAATCTAGGTGATAAATTAACATATCAAGATTACCATATCATTTCGTTCCTCCGCCATGCTTGCAGCCAATCCCCGCAACATCATGACCTCATGTTCTACTTCCTTTTAGCTGTCATCAACAAGGGGCGTCCCTCCGCTGGTACGGAGGAAGCACTCAAGGGGGATAGACGCGGCTAGGACAATGATGAATTAGTTCTCATTCTCGTGCAAAAAATGGACACCCCCTCGCGGGATACTAGTTCCTCACCGTAGCGCCAGGACAATCGTGGGCGCCGTGGTGGGGATGTCGAATGGTGGAATGCAACGCCGAAAACGCCTTGCCATGCCTTGATTAAACTGGCTTGGGACACTCGGGATGCGCTGCGACGCCGGAGATGAAGAAGAGAATGGCGGGCGGGCGTGAGGGCTGCGTCATGGGTGGCGGTGGTGTTTCTTCGGCGGCGCTTGGTGGGGATTGAATGGCGCCAGTACAAAATGACTTGAAAAATTTCACCTTGCTACCAACCAATATATATTGTCAAGGCTAGTGCTCTTTGGCATTGGGTGGGACCTAATGGCTGGGTTCAAATGACATGGAAAAATTTCACCCCACGCCGCTCATTCCCATAGTTAATCACCGCCAAGAGGCTCCAGTAGCAATCAGCAATGCTAGTAGTAAGGTTCACTTCCGCGTCTTCATTTCAGATGACAGTGATAAGACAATGTTGCCACTTTACCAATACATACGGTGACCACTAATCCACCTACCACCGCTATAAAAAGCCTGCCCCTGATCGAGCAGCCATCGTGCAGCTACATGTATATGGCCAACCGTATACCGAAAGTGAACTCTTTTTTATTTTGCTTGCGCTTTCTTATTCACATATATGGCCTCTCTATTTGGGAGAAAAGCCCTCCACATACACATTTTTATTTTATTATGGATAGCAGTATATAAACAGGTACTAGAAAGATGTTTCGAAGATGAAGCTATAACGCTAAGCCACAAAAGTTATGTGATGCTCATGCAAAATACCCATTGTTACACCTAACTTTTGAAGACGGAAAAGTAGAAGCCTAGTATGCAATTACAGTTAGATGCCAAAAGTTAAGAAACTTTGTAGTTGATAAGCAACTTTTGATTTGAATTTATTTAGGACCCTCAAACAAGCATTTTACTTATTGGTTTAGTACACTATTTGGGGAACGTAAAATGGATTCTAGACACAAGTGAGGGAGCAAAGGTAAGAGGATGGTGATGCGGAAGTGACAGTTTATGGCACGGGACCGCTAATGCGACAACGGCTTAAAACATGCCCGAAGCCCCCATAATTTTTTTGGCATTTTTTGGTTTTTCTGCTTTTCTTTGCTCGCGTTTTTCGCAATTGACAAAAGCCTTTGGCGGAGTGCCCTCAACACAAACTCAAGGAATATGGGAGACGCTACGCCAGCCGTAAAACAAAACTTTTCTACCCATAAAACTAAGAGCTACCGCTAGTTATAGATCGAGGGATTACCAAAGAGGACGACTGGCGCAGAGGAAGCGTGACTCTTGACGATGTACGCTGCCGCAAGTGCCGCAAGGGCCACGCCACGCCCATCCTTTCACGCGGCGTCTCGCTCTTGTTCTCCGTGATGCAAAGACTCTACGCAGGTATCCCACACGCATAAGAGGAAGCTGCCGCTTCCCGTGAGTGCTAGGGTCCCAGCGAGGAGCAAGAGGCAAGAGCTGCATGCGGCGGCCGCCAAAGTGGCTATCAGAAAACAAGCCCCGCGCCTCACCCTCTTATATAGGCGCTTTAATCGGCCCCCGAAAGAGGCCCATAAGTAACCCTAAGCCGCTGTACATCCGAATTAGGCTTCCTTCTTTAAGCTGCTATACCATGGGCTCACGCATACATATAGACATGGCCCAAGTACTTCCCTATCGACTCAATAGTTGACAACGGCCTCTAGCAAGACGCGGTCAACTCCCCATGCGCACTTTAATGATCATATTAGGACTAACCATCACAAAAAGAACCGATTACTATTAAGAGAGATTACATATTAGATTTTTAGAGCATCCCACCTTTAGGTGGTAATGGATCGGCCCCTCTCTCTTTTATAATCCAACCGGGCCATTTTCTATTATTAGTTCAAAATTCTATGTTTCATTGCGTCCGATCCAAACTTCAACCTCGATCCTAAATTTGCTATGCTAAACTAGAGAACCTCCCTCATCCCAGCAAGGGCCCTACAACTCTACACAACTTTTTGGAGGAGTGTAGGACCCTCCCATGAGCCATAAAATTCCCTCCTGTCCTACTCTCATTCTTGAGTAGGTTATCCCACCTATAGTACTTTTATCCCCACCTCGCGCTGCAAGCTTTTCACAGCCGGCCACTATGTTCCATCGGCGATCGATGATCCTAGCCTTCATGCACAAACCTACCTAGTACCGCCTACCACAGCGCATTCTTTCATCGCTTCATTGGCTCCTACACGCCACTGTAAATAGAATGTGTGTGTGTGTGCGCGCTCTGTGGACTACCGATTCCCGCGGCTTTCTGCGGGAAACATCGCTTCCGCCAGTCAGCCGCCTCACGAAAGGATCCGATTTCGCGGAGCGGTACGTAAAACAACACGAAAGAAGACTCACGCGACGGAAAGAACCTTTCCCTGCGGAGGTATAGCCTCACGGAAATCCCCCACCCCCTTTCTCGCTGGCCGCATCAGGCGCTTCCTCACGGGAAAGGTGTAACCCGGCCGCGGAGCTCCCAGCGGCCTCGGGCTCCGCTCGCGGCTCTTTCTTCGTCGCGGATACTGTCAGCCTAGCTCACGTCTGAAAGAGTTTCCTGCGTGAGCTGCCTCTTTCCCGCGGGCTAAACAGAGGCCTCGCGCACTCGCGAGAGCCAGATATCACGCTTCACTGAAAGGCGCCACGGATAGATTTTTATCTCCAAACTTTTTCTACACTTTGTTGCACATCATATGGTACTCACTATTAAAATTTTGGGTGAATTATTGACTTTTATTTGATATATTTAGGTAATTATTCTCTTTTATGGGAATTTATGAAATAAGGCCAAATTTGAACTACATAAGTGCTTCAAATTTTGATTAGTAGAAAAATTTTATATTCCCTCATACTCACCACAATGTAAGGCCTTGTATTTTAGTAAAAGAAATTCGAAACATCTTAATACGTAAATCATCAACGCCTAATCTGCTCGAGAGGTTATTTCGTAGAAAATCCACCCATGTGCATCAAGTGAAATTTGATAATATGTCATGATATCTTATGCCGCAGGCTATGATATTGAGAACGCTTTCGCGATAAGTTGGCACGCACGCATGCTCATACAAGCTCCAACACATCTACGTAGAAGTTTCTATGTTTGTTGAGAATGTTCCAAAGTGTGATTTCATGTGGATGTGGCTACGTCAAGCCGTGCGGTGTGGCTACAAAAACTCTATATGCAATAGACTTTATATTGTGTCATGTCTATTTTCTAGGAATTTTTGGATTATTTTGGTAATTATTATAATGTTGTGAAGTTAAGTAAATACAATTTTGAGGAGATAGCAACAAACATGAAATAATAGCCATAGCACAAGAATCAATTATGTATGGGTGAGTGTATGTGATAAAGGTATTTTGAAGTATAATCAGCGATCCATGAGCTTTGAGATATATATATATGTTAGAGAAAGGGTTAGTAGCCAAATTTAATTTTTGAAAACCTCTTTCCCGGAGCACCATGGGAAAGGAAGGATATGCCGTGAGCGACTCACCGAGAAAGAGGCTGGTGGACGCCGCGTCCTGCGTGGTAGCTGGTGAGCTCTCTGTATCCTTTCCCGTGATGGATATGGCGCGATCACGGGAAAGGAGGCTGTGCCCTTCCCGACTTTTAATGCCACACACGCCACTCTTACTGAGAGGGATTTGCAAATGATTTACCTCACCAATGGCCCACATGTCATAGACTCCGGGATGGACCCACTTGTCACTTCCACACACAGCGAGTGGGCATCCATAAGAGTGGCAAAGTTGGGGTCCGCCTTTCACGTGATCCAGATCCATCATCCGAAAGAGGAAAACTTTTCTTTATTAAAATTTAGTCAGCAGCCGAAATTGACGCCACTCACTCTAACACACACGACACACTCACTGAAAGCACAAAGCAGCACGCCACGCCGACACCTCGCCACTCGGGCCGCCGGGCCGCCCTCCGCCAGCCTCAAGACTGCCCTCCCTCCGCCGCCTTCGCTCCCTCCTCCCGGGCCAGCTTCTCCTCGGTCACAAGGCCGCTACTGCCAAGGCCTCGCGCGCGCGCCGCGCTAGGGTTTATTTTGGACCGGGTTCTCTCACGGTGGGACACGCACGGGCAGAAACCATATTGGCAAGTGGCAACAGAGCGGCGGTCGCTGTGCGCAGGAACTCTTCTCGCCGAGACCAGAGGCGCAGTCAACAATAGCAGTGATATAATGATAGAGGTGCACACGGCGTACATAGCACCGTTGGGGCTGACCATAGGCAAACAGGAACAGGGACGCTTGGGAAGACGCGGATGCTGTATACTGGGATATGGATTTAAGTAACATGACCGTGATTACTGATTCCACTTTAACATGGATCTGTTTTATTCTGAAGAAAACAATCTCTGAAAACATCATTGAACATTGCAAGGGAAAAAAAAAGGAAAGATGTTACACGATCGATTTGGTTACCAACAGGCATGCATAAACAAGGGTGACATCCTTGTTAGCTAGCCATCTGCTTATTTTTGGAACAGCGGAGACGGAAGGAAATCAAACACTCTGATGATTGAAAGGAACACGCAGGTAGCTGAAGGCTGCAGCGGGGTCGAATACTGAATGATTTATATGGTGTAAACACCAATCACTGTGATGAAACGGTGAGTTCTTGCAAAGAAGCCCACCACGGTCTGACCCTCCGGCACGCTATAGCTGAATGGAGTGCCGTCGTCGAATCCAAAGGGACCATACGTTTGGAGGTTGGTGACGATCTGCAATTTTGACACCCAGACCGTGCTTCCAAATCTCGCAGCCCCAGTGATCTGCTTCACAAACTCTGTTGGGCCAAACTTTATCTGTAAAACAGCACAAAATTAGTGAAGAGGCAAAAAAGATATATCATCAAGTATTTATTAGGTGGCGTATATATAGCTACCAAGTACCAACTCCATGTCTCTATCCCTCCCAAAAAGAGATATAATTCTAAAATAATGCTAGCTACCAGTCAAGTTAAACTTAGTTTGACTTTAAACAAACATACAGAATTGCATGGCCCTTTCTATGATGAAGAAGGCAGGCATGAACTAACATGATTTGCAAAACAACCGTATGCACATGCATGGTAAAGTATGAAATCTACTCACTGTTTCCGTCTTGCCCAAGGGTGGTGCGGGTTCGCCCCAACGACCAGTGGTGCGGATTCGCCCGTCTTCGTCAATGTATGAAAATTCCATGGCATTAAGTCCACCCGCATGGTAGAATGTCACACTTTCTAGACGTTGAGATTTGCCTTCCATTACGTGAAGGGAGCCTCCATTTCCACCCCATGGTCCTCTCATTGTAGGCGCAGGGACCTGAACATGAAGGACCATCATCGTCATGAGCTCGATTAGAAACAGAGAAGAAACGATATGTGTTTCCTTCCTAAAACTTTAATATGTCTATTGTGTGGCTATCTTACCCTTGTTCCTTTGAGCTGTGGGCAGAAGGCACGGATTGTAAGCTCTATGATATTCCCGTCGCTTCTCTGTTCATGGAACTTCTTGGAGATGACACCATTTGCCATAGCAAACTGACCCGTGCCCCCAACAACAGCCCACTCCCCAGTTTCAACTACTATCCCCATCACTTCAAGTGTGGACCCACTGAACCTGCGCCATGCAAGGATGCTTGTGAGTATATATATATATCGGCTTGCTCAAACAGAGAATGCAAGATAAAGCTAGATCGCAACAGATTAGCTACTAGGTACCTTTCATCCACGAACACTAGGCTTAAGGAATTCACCCAGTTCCCGGCTTGGATATGCAAGCCTTGTGCACGGGCAACAAGCTTTGCATTTTCCCCTGGGCCGTCATATACTTCCCAGTTGTTAACTGCGGTGGCACCAATACCGATCGGCACCTTGTTGTCTAGGATCCCAACTTGGTTAGCCTTTGAGCCCAAGGGCGTGTGGTACATGAAGAGGCCTTGGAAGTTTATCTCTTTGTACTCAGTGAACGCAGAAGCAGGAGTGACTTGGAGCTTGGCCATGTCTCTCGATCTCTCGCCTAGCTTAGGAGCGATGCACTGAGATGATGAGGAGGAGTTGTAATGTGTGTCTTAAGATGGGGGCGAGCAACTCTATTTATAGAACGGCAAGGTCCAGGGCAGGCCGGGGCGGCCTCCACGGTAGGTGGAGATGAACTAAAGACATGCATGCATGGTGCATGAGCTGTACTATGTATGCCTCGTGCAGCATGGGTTCCTGCAAGGTCACCATGTTGTACTGGCCTCGATCTTAGCACAATCTGGATCTGATCAAGCAGTGACTGGACTCACTTGCCTAGCATTTAGTTTTCGTTTCCACATGGATTTTCGTCGGCCATTTCTCTCTTTTTTTTTTTTTTGAGAAGCGTTAATATCAAAACTAGTGTAGGCAGAAGAGGAGGCCAAGAGAACATATAATTAATAAGTAACCCTCTGATGCTTGCCATCGATTGCTATATTTCCAACGGTTGCGTAATTACTTGTCACTGCATGAAAAAGGATTTGAAGCAACGCCACCTTTTTATCCTCCCCTACAAATCCATTTGATTTGTAGGGGTGGTTGGTGTTACGAGCCGCCCCTAGGGGCAGCTCATATCTAACTGCCCCTACAAATCGGACTTTTAGGGGGCGGCTCAATATAGAGCCGCCTCTACAAATAGACGCCGAAAATTAGAAATAAATCATCAAGTCTTCGTCAACAATACCTTGTACTCTGTCATTATTTACAATATTGGCTAAGTGGGCATGTGCAGGCATGTTTATCGGCAATATTTTTTTGACTAGGAATCACATTGTGGCCAGGCCCATCGAACTAGGAATATGCACCCACCTTGCGTTATTTTTTTCCTACCAATAATTAAGTTCTGGCAGTGCCGTTTACTCAGTATAAGTTAATAAGATTCCAAGGGTAGATCCATACACATGTGTCAGTCTTTCTGTGTGTCAAACAATAATCGTCATAAACTTGCAAACATGTCAACCATTGAGGACGTCACATCTATCTCGTCAGCAAGTCACATGGACATGTCAAGAAAACAAAAATAACGCTAATCTGGAAAAAAAATAGACCTAACACGGGACTTTGAATCTCTGATCACATGCATAATATATGCATCTTACATAGTACGTAGTACTCGTTAAGCTCACATGGCGCATCTCCATGTGCAGTGAACTACATGTGAGACACTGACTATATGACATTAAGATAAAAAAAAAAAAAAACTATCGATTCTGTAATAGTAGATCGCATCTGAAAGCAGAGTCTGAACAAGACTATACTTAAAAAAAAGGAAATAACGTTAACACGGGAAAAAATATTTTATTGACCGTAGTTTTTGCGTCTTTTGCTCCCCAACGCGCAATTCAACCATAGCCTCTCATGGACTGCAAAACCACAAACTCGAATTGACGCTGGACGCTGGACGCCGGACGCCGACGTCTTCCACATGCCGCCGGGCTACAATGCGCTGCAGCATGTGCCCATCTGAAGGGATGCTAATTGTTAATTAGTCCAGAAGAAATACCTTTGGGAGTGAGCTTGTCCCAAAGCTTGGCTGCTTCCTTTGCCTTGGTTTCTTCTAGGATTCCGAGGTTGATGTCAGCATGTTGTGGCACCATGATCATCCCTACCATGACATTCAACAGATTTCGTTGGGCCTGAGCAATGGCAACTTCCACAACTTGTATCTGCTCATTGGGCTATAAGACTTCCTCTAAAGCTTGATGGTCAAGCTGCTGGGGTACTTCAAAGTTATTGCTGTGACGAGACTGTTGATCTATCTGCATGTCATCTTCTGCATGTTCAGGATGCTCAATCAAAGCTAAAACACCCTCCTCCCAGGGCCAACAAGATGGTCAAGAGGAATGTCATCGACTAGGTAATTGACAGGAGAGCTAGGTGGGACAGGAACAATCTGTTGCATCTCTTCATCAGCTATCTGTAACAACACCTGCTCTAAGGGATTTAGTAATTGCTCTGCAACTATAGGGTTCATGAAAAACACCTCATTCTGTTGAAATAATAAATACTGAATCTGATCATTGTTCTCCAATCATTCATCTGTAGGAAATCTCCATTTTGTCCTCAACCTGCAGGCAATTGAGGGTTAATGATAATAGGATCCAAGTCTTGATCAATGTCCTGATCAAGTTAGTGCATTTAGTTCCTAGTTGGGCTGGATATGCTGGTCTTCAGGGAGGGCATCAGATCTTGTACCACTTCATTTATGTTGGGTTACTGCTGTGTCTGAATCTCAACTGGCCAAGGTTCCCAGCCATCTTGCTGTTGGTTGTCATTTGGGACTTTAGCATCAATCAACCCATTGACAGGCTGGTCAGGGAACTCCAGACTTTTTATTTAAATTTAACCCTTTTTTAAACAATATTTTAAATATAACCACGTTTAGAAAATATTTGCACTATGTATCCTTTTTGGTCACGCTAGGGGGCCTGGCGTGATTTTTGTACTCTGTCGCGCCACATGCTCTAGCGCGACGAGCGTGTCCACGCCGGCACCAAAGTTTGACCAGTGCCGGTGTGGATACTCGTGGGGCCCACCCGCGTCGTGCCGCCGACTTTGGCGCAACGGATATGTTGCTCCGACTAATCTGGCGCGACGGCGGGATTAGGTTTTTCCCAGCTCGGCCCACGATTCCTCCGTATTCTTTCTTTTCTTCCTCTTCTCTCCCGACGGCGCTGGATGCCGCCACCGCCGCCGCGCCTCCGCTGCTCGCTCTCCGCCGCCGGGGCGCCTCCACTAAAAGCTCCCTGCCGTGCGACGCTCGCCTCCCCGCTCCTCCCCCCGCGCCACCAGCGGTTCCCCGCCTCCTCGCCCGCGCCAGGGCGGCTCCACCGGAGGGGAGTAGCGGCGTCGGCGCCCCCTGCCCATTAGCGGCCCGGCGGCCCCGTGGAGGGTAGCAGGTGTGCAGGTAAAACTTCTTCTTCTCCCTTCCCCTACATTTCTTGATTTGAAGGCTATAGAGGTTTTACATGCATGGCTAGGAAAAATCGGCGATTGTGACTTAGGTAGTTCAAGCATGGAGGATTTAGATTGGTTGGTTAGCTTCCGTTTTGATATTGTGGTATCGTAATGTAGTATTAGTAGTGGATATTGTTGATTTGTTGTTTCACATTTTGTAGATGGATTGTTTAGTGCGATTCTTCCATGGTGGCAAAATGAAAGCAATTTCTTACCTTGTGTTTTTTCATATTATTCAGCATGGCGGACCCACACTTCCCCCTTCTTGAGAGCTACTACGACAAGGACCACCGGGCGCACTTGTTGGCCGACGTGGGCAAGCCAAGTCATTGACATGTCTTCATTTTTCTTCCACTTATTATGTGTATATTTTATTATCCTCAAAGTTGGCATTGTTTCAATTATTGCAGGATTTGGCACCGTTGCGTCCCTGCACTCACCATCCACTGGATTGGGATGAGCGCTACGCCCCGTACCTTGCTAGAACGAGCTTTCTAAGTCTTGCTCAAGCAATTGTTGCTGTGCTCCCGGAGATGGATGGCCCACTGCTCACCGCCTTTGTTGTCAGATGACGTCCGGAGACACATTCGTTCCACCTGCCGTGTGGAGAGATGTCTGTGTTGCTGCAAGATGTGGACTACATTTTGGGACTTCGAGTGCACGGTCCTGCAGTGACAGACACCATCAACACGGAGAATTGGAAGGACTTGGTGTTCCAATTCACCGGCCACCACCCACCTAAACCTAAAGAAGGCAAGAGGGAGCAGAAGACCTCGGGTGTGAGCTCCAGTTGGCTGCGCGCACGCTTCAACACGGAAAACATCTTGCACAGCAGCAAGTACAACCAATGTTGGTGCTTCTAATGCACACACATGTTCCCATCCGATAGGGAAAGAAAGCAGCGATGATGTTGATTGTTGAGAGAATTATCTTTATGGCCCTGGAAAAAAATGCCTCTTAGGTATATGGCCTTGGAGGCGACGCTCGCCTATGACACCGCGTTCTTCTGCTTCTACGGCGCCCACCGCCTGCCCAGCCCGTGCAGGTTCAACTTCCTGGCGGCACCGTGCCCCAACATCCCCGAGGACGTGCGCGGAGTAAAAAAAAAGGGCATCGTGGAGAGCTACGCCTGCACCTTGGCCGACTTCTACATCGGTCCATTGCCTGCCGTTAACCCTGCAGCAGCTACACCACCACTGGCAGCGGCGGCGGCAGAAGATGGTGTTGCTGTTGTTGCCGACGAAGCAACTGCTAGTACTGATGGTAGCAACGACAACAATAGATGCATGGGTTAACAAGACATCTTAACCGCTGCCGACTGCCTACTATATACAATACTTTCTAGTTTCTAGTGTACTAATCGATCGGTGATCGATCTTTAGCATCATCGTCCTGATGCCTAGCTCTTGTGTCTCTGTGTGTCTGGTTATACAATGAATAAGTTACAAGTTTAATCATCTTGTACAATGAATAGGTAATAGACAACACTAACTCGTTTACACATCTTGTGCACCGCCGAGGTTTAAACATGTGCACCAGCCACAACTGCTGCTATAGTCTCTACAAAGACATCTTTTGTGTGCAATGCACTCGAGTCGTCCAAGCTCTAGCAATACATGCAGTAATTGCTAGTACATTAATTTACTTTGAAATCTCAGCTTGGGCAAGCAATCACCCTGGCTGGAATCTTATTCAGGAAATCTTTGAGAACATCTTGCACAGCAGCAAATAAACCAATGTTGGTGTTTCTAGTGCACACGCATGTTCCCAAATGATGTGGAAGGAAAGCAGCGATGATGTTGATTGTTCTCAAGGCAAGTCACCAACATCAACCATAAAAAGGAAAACTGGGCTTAAACCAAAACAGGTCCCTGGGGGATCTGTTCGAACTTTGACGAAAAGAGGCAGTATTACCTTGAGTGTTGACGCTGATAATAAACCAACATAGAACAGAAATTATTGAAGCAAATACTACTATGGTTGAGGAATATTTGGATCAGCTGCCTATTATGGGCCCCAAGGATTCTTGTTCTTCGCATGAAATTTTTTAGAAAGGACTTTCTTCGCATGAAATTGTTGGAAATAATCCTATGTGTCTAGGTGCAGACTTGACAGCACATGTGAAAGATGTTGATATAGTTGTTGTGGAAACACCATTGGATTATGAAGACAACGAGAACACTAAAAGGTGAAACGTGTCACGTGAGGTTCCAAAAAGCGCAAACATTGTGACATGGCATATGAGGGTGATCATAATGTAAGGATGTGCATAATGCGTGGTTGTGTATCATAGTGAAACTCTTGGTACATATAGAGCTCCTAGGGTAGAAGGCCCCCGTCGGAGCTCCTCCTCCGGCAGCGGACGGCGGCCACCATTCCCCCATCCCAATCTCAACCCGGAGTTCGTGGCTATGCTGGCCACGGAACTCGCTTACCTACCTCAAGTACCACGGCCGCACGTCCGACTTTTGATGAAGCGGGCGCCGTGTTCGCCGAAGGCGTGAGAATAGGCTCGCGGAGGCCGAAAGCAACTTGTTCGCGCGCAGGGGCGACGCCACATGTATCTTGCCTGGTGCACGGGCACCAGGGTAAAAAGCAAAATTATCACTAACTAATTTTAATTCACCATGTATTGCTATCAAATTATGACTTTTTTCATAGGAGTGCACCACCATAAATTTAGAGTTGGCTTCGCCACTGTTCGCGCGGGCGACAAGCGCGTGGACAGGCGGCTTGAGGGAATCGGGGCGCGCGATGCTATGATCCACCACCCCGCCATGACGGAGGAGAGGCTGCGGGCCGACATCCACGACTCCGGAACCGGTGAGCGCGGCCTCAAACATGAAGTTGTGCCTGCCAAGGGTGAACTCGGTGATGTCTTGCCTAGGAAGAGGGCACTGAGGATGAACGCGTCCCAATTTTCGGTGATGAAAGTGCGGGTGACACCACGTACGACAAAGATAGGTCGGCGGTGACATGTCGAGGCATAGGTCCCTGAGGATGAGCGCCTCACTTAGTCACCTGGACTCCATTGTGCACTGCAGGCCAAGCAGCCACGCCACTGATTGATTCTTAGTGGTAGGATGTGTATAATGCTTGAATAATTTTCCATCTTGCATTCGAGATTTGAAAGAGTCCAGAGACACTATGAAATCGCCCTCGACCGATCCAACTTAGCAAATGGCTGTTTCCTCAGTTGTTGCCGCAAATACGAAAAAACAAATAATCCAAGTGTGCAAATAGCTAGCTAGTATCCAAGCGACAAGCTAACTAGGTGGTATCCCATTCCCCATCTACTAATTTCTAAGCCTTATGCAACGACAAAAAACATTGCAATAGGCCCAATTTGGTTGCAAAGGTAGGTGTTGCAACCAAATTGCATTCGTTGCCAGCGGTTGCATTAAGTCGCGTTGCATTAAGGTATTGCAACCATTGCCAATTTGGCGTTGCAAGTGTTGCAGTTTCTTGCAACCATAGTTGCCCGTTGCCAAGCATGGCAATAGGACATTGATGCAACGTTCACAGTCGTGGCAATAGAAGCACTTTGCCACGATATAATTTTGTTGCCTAAGGTGTTATTGCCACGACCTGCATGACATGGCAAATAGAACATTTGCCACGCTATTTTATTTGTTGCGAGAGATCATTGGTTATTGCTACAATCCTTATGTCGTTGCAATAGTATCATTTGCCACCCAAGTTTATGCGTTGCGAGAAATGATATGTTATTGCCACGGTCGTTGTGTCATGGCAATAGTACCATGTGCCACGCAATTGCATCCGTTGCCATACATCGTATTGCCACACAAGAGAGTTCGTTGTCATATATAATATTGCCACGCAAAACAGAGTTCGTTGCCATATATAATATTGCCACACGTAGTAGCTCATCGCATTGGCGTATTTGGTATTGCAACGCTAGATTTGAATTATCGTTTAATAAATCATCATTACAAAAATAACAAAACCATATCAAAAGCGATTGAATTCACATATATTAATTATAACCAATGATTCAATAAGTTGACATAGAATCCAAATAGTACCAGAATAGCTAAAATCATAAATGAGTGTATAGTTCACTCATTGTTTCACAACTTTCTAAAACTTGCAGCACTATAAGACTTGCTAGCATCTATGTAGCATGGTTTTCCTAGCGTATTAAAAAATTCTTGCCTCATTTCTATCTTAGCATTTTCTAGAACCTCTTGCATCTTTCTCCCTTTCCCTTTCTGCAGCTTCGTGTGCAAGCTGTTCTTTCGGCATCTCAAGCTCTACTTCATAGGAAATTATCTTCTCCTTGGCTACAGCTCTAAATAATCCTTCTATGTCTTGACTATTGCAACCCTAGAATCATCCTTCAATTCTGTTGGTCGCCCAAAACATGTTAGATAAGATGTAGTTCATATAAAAAGGTGCTAAGATTCTAAACAATATGAATACATATGCAGAAACATAGATGGTATACTTTCAGATTTGTCCTTTGGCAGCCTCTTTAGCCAGTCCTTGTATGCATCAATGGGTTCATCCATAAGGAGATGCTCATCTTCTTCCGGTTGCTGGGGTCTTATGCTCACTTGCTGTGTTGTCTCTTCCTCCTGGGACAGTAGTAATCTGATTTCCTTCTCCCTCTCACTGTCTCGTAGCATAAATGCATAATCTCTGCATGTCTGTTATATTCAATAACCTGATGGGTTGCTATTTTCTACATCTCTTCCAAATTGCTTCTGTAGTATAAAAGGTCCCAGCAGCATACCCAAGCTGCTGGTACTTAAGAGATGTCAAGGTTCCCAATCTTATATCAGCCCTATCAATTTTGAACATTAAATGCTCCATGTCTGGAAGTCCCCTCTTGCAATGAACATAAACATGTTAAAAAGAAGGTGAAGCATTACCCTTTGGCAGAATTTAACTTAAGCAAGAATAAACCTCACAATTATCAGATAACCTATAGTTCAACAGATGTGAAAACCTCACAATTATGGTATTCTTAAATTTGGCATATAAAAGAACAACAAGATTAAAAGAAGCCATATCACTAATTTGGCAAGTTTCAGAATAAAAAAG
Organism: Hyparrhenia diplandra; assembly: GCA_015847255.1. NCBI lineage: Eukaryota > Viridiplantae > Streptophyta > Magnoliopsida > Poales > Poaceae > Hyparrhenia > Hyparrhenia diplandra. Next base: position 204,396 of record JADLZK010010592.1, on the reverse strand, counting down.
GAAAGGCAGTACAAAAAGAAAAAATACTTTCTCGCGCAGATTTCAGTTTGGTATGCTTGGCGAGATGATTGCAGCTCGATCTAGATTAAAGGAACATAGTAGCTTGTTATTTGTTCCTGGATCTGGTGATGCAGGTACTCCAAAACTTAGTGATGCTTTTAGCTCATAGCTGCTCATATCCACAAGCACAATGCACTCTTATATCCAAATTTGTAATTAGTTCGCTATTTAAGATGGAACTTGTTATGGCTACTAACTTGGTCCATTCTTTTATATCCTAGCTTTACCATGCTATTTTAGAACATTTTCTGACACTAATAGTATTAGGACGATAAATGAATTTCTTCAGACAACTGCAATGAGATGTTTCTTCATCGCTTTATATATTTTTTTTTTTTTTGCATGATAACAAATATGCAGGTCCTTCTAAAGCTCAGCCAAGGTGTGCACTTCCAAAATATCTAATTGAAGAACGAAGCACATAGCAAATGCAATCTTTGTAAGTAAGACCTGCAGGCTCGACATGAAACTCATGCTTAAAATTTCAACTGATATCAGTATTATACTGATCGAGAGATATACATGTTAAACATGAGATAAGATGTTACCAATAAATATGTCTTGGGCAAAGCTATTATGCTTTCCAGTATCGAGATCAGAACCATTCAGCTGCAGAGAATCAAAATGCCCAAAATGAAGGAACAACAATGTTATTTCTTTTGGATGTCAAGAATTCTGCTAAATCGTTAAGTAGTATGTGTTTTCCTGGTCTGCCAATGTAGAAGTGATCAGCAATCACTATATGAAGCTAAGCTGTGTTGATGTATGGTAATTCTTTGGCACTATGTATCCGTGATTTAAGTGAGATGAACCATGCATGACTAGTACAGTAGCACTGTGTATCATAAGTTCTATGCCAGGACGACAGTAACAGAAATGCACGAAGTCATATGATGGAGAAAGAGTCTTCAAATACTTACGATCTGAAACTAGAATCCTGGATCAAAACGGGTAGAGATTTGTTCTATCTAGAATCTGGATTCTAAAACTCCAACTTAAAATCTTGATTCCTAAAATTCCTTGGGGATTCAGACGACACCTAATAAACTAGATTTCTGATGATAGAGTCAAAGCCAACAATCTACTTGGTCGATCGTATATGGACGAGAGAACCGATGTTCGTCTTCTAGTTCGAGGGTGGCTTCAACATATCGATGGGCAACCGACGGGGTGGTGTCGTTACTGGCTTTGCCCCCTGAGGAGAGGAGGCGACTCCTGGCTGGAGGCGATGTCAGCGGCGTCCTGCTGGATGGAGGCAGTGTCGACGGCATCGTGGATGGAGGCGGCGTCGGGGGCGTCCTGGACAGCAGCGGCGCCATGGCCCTACAGCGTCGGCGGCACCCAGATGGCGATCTAATTTTGGAGGGGAGAGGAATAGGCACGTACGGGGACTCGAGGAGGTTAACTTAGAATAGACCCACGATATATGCGCTCTTTTTTTTTTTTTTTTTCAGTTTTGCGTTGGAATTTGGCGGGATGGGAAAACTTTGGGAGGGAATCAGGGGCGCGTTGTGGTTTTGAAAAGTTTTGGCAAAGTTTGCTATTTCACCGCGTTGGAATTTGGCGGGATGGGAAAACTTTGGGAGGGAATCAGCGTCCGCGCGCATGTATTGTTGTCTTTTTTACAAATTTTGCTATTTCACCGCCAGTTTTAGGCGGTCTGGCATTTTCCATAAACACGGATTGTTATAAAAAAACATTTCTATACATACACGATTAAATATATATTTATGTAACTTGTTCAGTAGGATTACAAAGTTTACACGAAGAAATTCATTTAAACTCTGTCTTGTGGTTTTGTGGGAATATTTGGGAGCCAAAACTTTTTTAGAAAGGGTTTGCCTCTATAATTTTAAAATAATAATAGTCTGCCCTTGCTAATGTTACGATAAAAGCCAAAACACGATCGAATTCATGTTACAATTATTACAAAGCAAAATATAGTTATTTAAACAAACTTAATTATGAGCTTGTGGTTTTTAAAAACATAGTAGTTGTCTGGTTCCTTCTATAATAATACAAATGTAAATATAATTAGTAGTGGTGGGTAGTCACGAATTATTACAAAGCACAATATGGTTATTTAAACAAACTTAAATAGTAATGAGCTTATAACACTAGTAGAGAATGGACCTCTACTTTTGGCAGCATTTTCTTGGTTACTCGACATCTTTTTGTGCCCGGGGGTAAAAGGGGTTTTACTCCCGGTTGGAGTCTCCAACCGGGACTAGAGCCCCTCGTCGCAGCCCCGGGCATCACCACCACAAGCACCCTAGACCTCTAATCCCGGTTGGAGTCTCCAACCGGAGTAAAGGTCTCTGCTCTTAGGTGGAGACACCGACCGGGAGTAAATCTAAATTTTTACTCACGGTTGGATTTTTAGACCGCAGAAACCACCTCGAAGATTTTTAATGTTTTCAATCCAACCTTAGCGTAATCGGTTATTACGTTTTTTCAGCTATGGAAATCGTGACTTGAGTGGTTTATAAGATTTAAAATACGCTTTCACTTATTACAAATTTGACTAGTGTTTAGTAACACTTTCTCAAATGCAAAAAGGCATATATAAAGATTGAAGATCTTGATGAGTTCTAACACCTATGTATTCAAAAGTTTTCCGTCCTGAGGTCATTTAGTGTTCCGTTTGACGAGGTTTGACCAAGTCAAATTTTTGAATTTTTAAATAATGACACCTTCTCGCTACTTTTTTAGACCCCTAGGTGATTTCAAATCGAGAAGTCATGAATACCATGTTTGTTTAACTCTTCAAGGTATACACTCTATATATTGGACATTGTTGGATCTCGATAAATTTTGAACAATTCAAATTTTGAATTTCAAAAAAAAATTATAGAGTTTTTAGTTTTTTGAACCCTAAATGGTTTCAAAATGAAAAGTCATGAATACCAAAAATTCATAACTCATCAAGATCTACAAAGTTTATTTAGGCCATTTTTGCATTTGAGAAGGTTTTAGGAAAGTATAGTTCTAAATTGACAAGTGTCTCCTGTAGTTTCATAAACTCTCTATGAGATTCATGATTTTGTGACTAGTGTTTATTAACACTTTCTCAAATGCAAAAATGGCCTATGTGAATATTGTAAATCTTGATGAGTTGTAACATCTATGTATTCAAAGGTTTTTCAAACGAGGTCATTTAGTGTTACATTTGACAAGGTTTGACCAAGTCAATTTTTTGAATTTTTAAATAAAGACACTTTCAAGCTACTTTTTGGACCCCTAGGTGGTTTCAAATCAAAAAATAATGAATACCATGTTTGTTTAACTCTTCAAGATCTACACTCTATATATTGGATATTTTGGATTTAACAAATTTTCAACCATTCAAATTTTGAATTTCTAAAAAAATATAGAATTTTCAGTTTTTCGAACCCTAGATGGTTTCAAAATGAAAAGTCATGAATACCAAAAATTCATAACTCATCAAAATTTACAAAGTTTATTTAGTTTATTTTTGCATTTGAGAAGGTGTTAGGAAAGTTCATAACTCTATTTCTTTTTTTCTTTTATCTTTATTTATACGGTAATGCTCTGTATCTTACGCCCTACCGATAGGACGGTGAAACTTCGGTGGGCTTTTCACCCAGACAGTCCAGCGGCACAGCGAGTTCCTCATTTTCGCATCCCGTTGCCTCCCCAAATCGTGGTTTCTTCGGACAGGCAACCGCCGCCCGCTGGCGCTTCCGCCTCGCCGGGATTCAACCTCCGCGCCGTCGGGGATGGGTGCTGGCTCCGCCGCGCGCCACCCACTTTCGCGTCGACGGGCATTTGCCGCGCACCCAGCGTCTGCTCCACGCCCCGACAGACAGGCGAACGTGGTCGCGGGTGCCTCCACCTCTCCGGGGAACTAACCGCCGCCCGCTGGGGAGGCAGGCCGTGCTCGAAGAAGCCAAGTCTCTATCCCTCCCAAAAAGAGATATAATTCTAAAATAATGCTAGCTACCAGTCAAGTTAAACTTAGTTTGACTTTAAACAAACATACAGAATTGCATGGCCCTTTCTATGATGAAGAAGGCAGGCATGAACTAACATGATTTGCAAAACAACCGTATGCACATGCATGGTAAAGTATGAAATCTACTCACTGTTTCCGTCTTGCCCAAGGGTGGTGCAGGTTCGCCCCAACGACCAGTGGTGCGGATTCGCCCGTCTTCGTCAATGTATGAAAATTCCATGGCATTAAGTCCACCCGCATGGTAGAATGTCACACTTTCTAGACGTTGAGATTTGCCTTCCATTACGTGAAGGGAGCCTCCATTTCCACCCCATGGTCCTCTCATTGTAGGTGCAGGGATCTGAACATGAGGGACCGTCGTCATGAGCTCGATTAGAATCAGAAAAGAAATGATAAGGTGCTTCGTTCCTTCCTAAAACTTTAATATATCTATTGTGTGGCTATCTTACCCTTGTTTGTGGACAGAAGGCATGGATTGTAAGCTCTATGATATTCCCCTCGCTTCTCTGTTCATGGAACTTCTTGGAGACGACACCATTTGCCATAGCAAACTGACCCGTGCCCCCAACAACAGCCCACTCCCTAGTTTCAACTACTATCCCCATCACTGGAAGCGTGGACCCACTGAACCTGCGCCATGCAAGGATGCATGTGAGTAAATATATGTCGGCTTACTCAAACAGAAAATGCAAGGCATAAAGATAGATTGCAACAAATTAGCTAGGAGGTACCTTTCATCCACGAACACTAGGCTCAAGGAATTGACCCAGTTCCCGGCTTGTATATGCAAGCCTTGTGCACGGGCAACAAGCTTTGCATTTTCCCCTGGCCCGTCATATACTTCCCAGTTGTTAACTGCGGTGGCACCAATACCGATCGGCTCCTTGTTGTCTAGGACCCCAACTTGGTTGGCCTTTGAGCCCAAGGGCGTGTGGTACATGAACAGGCCTTGGAAGTTTATCTCTTTGTACTCAGTGAACGCAGAAGCAGGAGTGATTTCGAGCTTGGCCATGTCTCTCGATCTCTCGCCGAGCTGGCTAGGAGCGATGCACTATGAGATGAGGAGGAGCTGTTGTAATGTGTGTCTCAAGATGGGGGCGAACAACTCTATTTATAGAACGCCAAGGTCCAGGGCAGGCCGGGGCTGCTTCCACGGTAGGTGGAGAGCATGAGCTGTACTTTGTATACCTCGTGCAGCACGGGACACGGGTTCCTGAAAGCTCACCACTGTTCTCGATCTTAGCGCAATCTAGTCATCAGTACCTGGACTCACTTGCATGTCTAAGGGAATCTTGCTATATATTTTTGTGTGTCACACGTTGAGTTAAGAATAAATCGTGCCTAAATGTAGTAAACTATGGTTAGCAACCATTAGCACTTATAACGGTCATCAAGCAGTGACTGGATCCATTAGCACTAATAGATATTTTTGGAAGGGGACTGTTTGTATCCACCTGCTATAGTTAGATAGTGAGTTGAAGATGCATAAGAACTATTAGCACAAATTAGTAACTCCAAACATGTTAATGGAACTAATAGTTAGTAGCCTTCACTACGTTTATTAATTAGCAGGTCTATTTGTTCCACTTGTTCGAATTTTAGCTGCTAATTTTTAGTGCCAAATATAATTTTTAGTAACACCAATTGTCTAGATGACTTGGCGTTACACACCTGTAGTATAAAGGTATAAAGGTAGATACTGGCATCAAAGTTTTTCATGTGGCCAACTCTTGTCGGCTCACACCTTTTCATGTGGCCAAGACGTCCGCTTCCGCTGCGTGAACCCAGAAGAGATCTATTGTTGGGGTTAGTCCCACATCGGTAATCGATGGTGGGGGAGCACAACATATAAGGTGGGGCGGTCCTCACCCATCAGGCTAGTCTTTTGGGTTGTGTAGGCCCAAGGCATGTGTATGTTGTGCGTTATGTGGGCCTAGGGGAGCGGCACCGGCAGATGGGTCGGGTCAGCTCCAAGAAACCTAGAGGCACCGGCCAGATGGGCCAGGCCCGGTTCCAACAATGGTTATGGGCCCACACCACGCTTCCGCTGCGTGAACCCGGAAAAGATCTCGGCAGGTCACACACCGACGAAGCCCATTACAAATGGGGGCCGTCAGGTGTGAAGCCCGCTATGAGCGGGGGGCCGTCATTGACCGACGTCTTGGCCACACAAAAGGTGTGAGCCGACAAGAGTCGGGTCCGATGTGTGACTACGGGGAGATTGTTGGGGTTAGTCCCACATCGGGTAATCGATGGTGGGGAGCACAACATATAAGGTGGGGCGGTCCTCACCCATCAGGCTAGTCTTTTGGGTTGTGTAGGCCCAAGGCCTGTGTATGTTGTGCGTTAGGTGGGCCTGTGGGGAGTGGCACCAGCAGATGGGCTGGGCTAGCTCCAACAAGAAAGACCTGGTGGCGATGTACCTCTGATGACCAGAGCGACAACCTAGCGACCTTGCCAATAAACACAGCCTGGCGATGCGCTACGAAGAAAAAACTATGACATGGAGGCACGGCACGGTGTTCTTGTTGGCTGCCGTATCTTTCTCATTGTCTTTTGGTTCACCGAAAGCAAGTTAGGGACTTCGGCGAAAAGCATTGCCTCGGGATCTAGCTCCCAAGGTAGACAAGAAGCGGGCGATGACCATGCCGACCACGGAAATCATTATCTACTTCAAGCACCATAGTCGCACATCTGACTTTGACGGCGCGGTGCTCGCGTTCGCCGAGCACGAGGCTCTCTAAGGCCGAGCGGCGTGTTCGCGTGGGCGACAAGCGCATGGACGAGCTGCTGCAGTGCGGACAAGGAGCTTGAGGGGATCGGGCGCGCAATGCTATGATCCACCAAGCTGCGTGACGGAGGAGAGGCGGCGGGCCGAGATCCATGCTGCGAGTAGCCCAGGGCCACCAAAGCCAAGGCGTGCGCAAGGCACGAGTAGTAATGAAATGATTTTGTGTGACGGGCGATTTTGATTTGTGTGGCGGGCATTTGAGCCCATCGCTCTTGAGAGGTCACGGTAAATCGTGGATTTCCTATGGCGTGCTACGGTGCGCGCCACGGTTAATCGATTAGCCATGGCAGGCATATTACAAGTGCTCGTCATGGTAAATGGTTCAAAAGAACAAAAAAAAAGAAACCCTAACCCGAAGCCCAGACCTAGCCGGGCCCGGATATGGGTCTGCGCCGCCGGATCCGGCGGGGGTGGGGAGAGCCACCATGGTCGGTTGGCCGCTCGTAGGAACGAGATGAGGGAGAGGAAGTGTGACACGGCCGTCGTCGCGGGGCACTCCGCGGCATTGGAGAACCAGTGAGGGAGAGGCAGCCCCCGCTGGACGTGATGGCGACCGTGAGGTCAGAGCGGCCCTCGCGGGTGGGGTGCGGCCGCATCTGCAGCTATGGCAGTGGTAAACGGGCGTGGCACAGGAGTCGGAGGCGATGCCGAGAAGAAGAGGAGCTCGACAACGCTTGGCTAGTGGTGGGATCCGGCGGCTACCTGTACTTTCGCGTCAAGGGGCGAGGGTGCGTTGCATGGGGATTGGGGAGGAGTGGAATGGGTAAGTGAGTGCCAAACCCTAACTTTCAGGATTTATATGCTTACGGTTATTGGGCCTCGTTTTGGGCCTCTTGGGCTTGTCCATTTCCCGTGGCGGGCCTTTTAGGATGCCCGCCACAGAAAAATTGATTTTCCAATGCGGGCACCTTAAGACGACCGCTACGGAAATTTTCCGTAGCGGTCGTCTTAAGGTGCCCAAGAATCTAAAAATTTATTTTCCACGGCGGGCAAAACTGTCCACCATGATAAATAAAAAAATGCCCACCACATTTAATCATGAGGATTGACTGCGGGCGGGTAATAGGATGAAAGATTGTGAGGCATCACACAAAATCATTTTGTTAACCAGCGAGGGCAGCCTCATATAGCAGGTTGTGCCTGCCAAGGGTGAAATCGGCGATGTTGTGCCTAGGAAGAGGCCTTATTGGGCGCTGAGGATGAACGCATCACATGCGTTCCCGTGTTCTGCTGACGAAAGTGCGGGCGACACCATGTCTGACAAAGTTGAGGTTGGTGGTGACATGTAGAGGCATAGGTCCCTAAGGATGAGTGCCTCGCGTAGTCACCTGGACTCCATTCTGCACTGCAGGCCAAGCAGCCATGCCGCTGGTTGATTCTTAGTGGTAGGATGTGTATAGTGCTTGAATAATTTTGCATCTTGTAGTCGAGATTTGAAAGAGTCCACGGACACTATGAAATCACCCTTGACCAATCCAATTTAGGAATGGTTGTTTGCTCGGTTGCTGCCCCGAATATGAAAAATCCAATAATCCAGGTGCGCAAATAGCTAGTATCGAAGCGACGAGCTAGGTAGGTGGTATCGCATTCCCCATCTCAAGCTTCTCGATTGCACCGACCAGTTTCAAAACAAAATTTCAGGTAATAGGTAACAATAAGTCGTTATCACATCTTCTGCACCATCTAGGTTTAAACATGTGCACGAGACACAATTGCTGCAAGTATCTAGAAAGACATCAATTGAGTGTGTAGTGCACTCGAGGCATCCAAGCTCTAGCTTCATCCGAGCATGGGAAGATCGTGTACACAAGAACCAAATTAATGCGCAAAAAAACTTTTCTAGGGTTGTGCACCAGCCACGGTGTCTCGCTTATTTTGTGTGCGAGAGAAGTCCTAGGGTCAAAGGGAGAAAAGAAGGAAGGGATTTGTGTTAGATGCCTAGGTTACCTCAAGATGTTCGATTACAAGCTTCTCCTAGTCCAGCTCTGATTTATCACTCTCCTCCTTCCTCTTTGTAGCCTATAGCTATGGCCTAGGGCACCAGACACAAAGGAGCCTAACGAGGAAATAAGGAAGCGGGCTAGACGGCAAGTGGTGCTCGATCTCACCTCGTCGTCTGTGAGGGTGACGCGCCGCATGACCAGGAGGATGGCCACCGACGTCGCGGAGGAGGTTGTACGTCGAGGGTAGTGCCGCCGTGGACGATGCGCCACCATTGCTCCGGCGGCGAGGTGACGTCGGTAAGGTGAGGATTTACTCTTTTTCTGTTTTTTCTCATCTTTATTTCTTTATTCGCGTTCACGGCCCCATCCACCATAAACAAAAGGACATGGCCCCATACTCTATTGATTCTGATGGCGTGAGAGCTTTCATCCAACTCAGTCACCCACGAAAAAAATTCCCTGATCCGAGGGAGTGGAGCTACAAATGTAAATGGCATGATGCCTCGCCGAAGCACAACACGAAAACAAAACCACCTGAAGCACTAGCTTGTTAGGCGCATTGCTGCGAACGGGGATGAGGTGGCGGCGCCACCGACGATGGGTGACGGCACATCCTTGGATTGGAGCACATCGGCAACGATGTAGATACGGAACCAAAAACTATTGTTTCGGCATCATGACCTTGTTTGTCATCTTTCAGTATCAGTAAACCAAGTGATGAACGATGTTTGTTTCTTTTGCATGCATCCTGAAGGTGGCCAGCAAATTTGTACAGGATTCTAGCCGGCTTATTCGAGGCAACACGAACCTGGGAGGCGTCTATGGAGAGCCGACACGGATGGCCATGGGTGGCCGACCTATAGTGCCTTGCCTGTCGGCTGAATGACCTAGCGGTGACGTACCTCCGATGACCAGAGCAACCACCTAACGACCTTGCGAATACCCCGACCTAGCGACGTGCTATGAAGAAAAAACCACAACTTGGAGGCAGAGTTAAATGTGCAAGCAGTAACGAGTGAGTCCAGAATTTTGGTACTAGTTCTCCTTCCACACAACAAGTTGCTCTAGTAGCTAGGATATGCATGTATGAATCGATCAAACAACTTGTCGTCGGCCACAACACATCGCCTTGTATCCAACGTGTTTACACTTCGATATGTCTTAGCCTGAGACATGGTAAATTGGTTTCACCTCTTGTGCACCACCTAGGCTTAAACATGTGCACCAGCCACAATTGCTGAAGTCATCTATTGAGTGTGCAGTGCACTCAGGTCATCCAAGCTCTAACTTCAGTCGAGCGCGGGAAGAACGTGTACACAAGCGAATTGATGCACAAAAACTTGTTGGGTGTGGAAATCGAATCCTAGCCTCTTGGGCTGGTCAACAAAATGTGGCATTCGTCGGCGCGTCTGCGAGGGGCGGAAGTGGACGAGTGTAAGGTTTCGCCACTTTCGGGCAAGTGCTCGACGGAGATCCATGTGTCACGCACCCGTGAGAAGGTGTGGATTGGCACCTTCACGGACCGCAGGCAGGCAGCGCTCACCTACGACGCCGCCGTCTTCTACCTCTTCAGCGAGCGCATGCCCAAGGCGCGCAAGATCAACTTCCCGGCACACAGAGATCTCCGAGACCGTGCACCTGCAGCTCAGCATTGCCGACATGAAGGTGATCTCTGAGAAGCAGGCTCGAGAAGTCGATGCCCTTCTCCCGCCACCGGCGGACGAGGAAAACCACAGCTGCATTAGCTGATGATCTGGAGCTGGCGTTCGGCAGTCACGTCTCTAGCATTCTAGAAGAGCAAAGTAGGGGCGAGGATGTCATCGTGTCTAGTTCCAGCCAAGTGGTGGGGAGCACTCATGGCCAAAGGTTGAAGATGAGTGTGTGGTCTGCGGCTGAACGGATAAGGGTCTATAGGTGAATGGATAGGGTAAAAGAAAATAAAATAAAAAAGGACATAATAGACATTTTATACTTTTGCACTAAGAGGTGAAGTTGTTTTTGCCAAATGGTTTAAAAAACAGCTTTAACTTCTAGAGTGAATCTGCTCCACAGATGAAGCTATTCTATCTAGAGCCGAACCCTACCAACGGGTCCTCCGTTGGGGGTGAGGGCCTCCGTGGGTGCTGCGCGCCCGCCTGACTGACAACATATACAAGCGGGAACTTCATACACTGATCGGTACATGCAATACGTGTGTTCAATAATTCGTTTCCCTATAACCTCTAAATTTTGCAAATTTTCTTGATACGGTTGTGGGTTGATATGCTCTATTGTTGCTTCATTCAGTTGTGCACGCGGTGTATTTACGCTGACATATTCCATGACGTTGTCCCTTGGTTTTTGTTACAGAATGTGTGATGTGTGTGTCGGGCTGGCATGTGTTTCCAACCATGTGCGGTGTTGGCGCTGTGTGGCCTGCATGCCAGTTTAGGATGTGTAGTGTGTGTGGCCGGCATTGTGTTCCCAACCATGTACGGTGTGAGCACTGCTAGCATCACTATATGTATATGTGATTTCTGTAATACAATTACACATTCATCCATGTATTCATTGCATTATCACATACCCGTGTTCATAATCTTTCATGCAGTGGTGGATCTAGAAAAAATATTTGGCGGGGCTGGGCCAAAGAAAAATATACGTTTGTCCTGGCCCACGAACACAGCCCAGCTAAGAAGTGCTTCTTCAACCTTCGTCCGTGAAGACTCTGGAGCACTCCAGCCCCTCCGTCATGTTGCCAATGGAAGAAAAAAAAATCATGGGGGGAGGGCCCCCAGGCCCGCCCCTGCTTTCATGGTAATCAGAGCATAGGTTTTCATCCCTTTTTCTTTTTGCATTCGCACCGTGGCGCCCCGGGGAGAGAATCAATCTCCACCGAAGCAACACCCTCGTCATCCTTGCGTCGCAGCCGGCACGTGTTGCGGCCATGACTAATCGGGAACCAGGTCTCACGTGTGCGACTTCACCACGTCGACGACTGGCCTCCCTCGCAACCCCTGAAGGTGCCCCCGCGTCGCCACGTGATGATGGCCCTCCGCGCACCGGCGACAACCACGACCCTCGTGTCGTTGCTGCGGCCGCTCCACGCGGCACTGACAATGCTCAAGCAGCCCGCGTCCCGGCGTCCCCGAGGTTTCGCCGACGATGACCGCGTTGATTACAATCAAGATTGCGTCGCCACCACTCGCGCCTCTACTTCGACATCGACGTTGACTTCACCGGCTTCTAACCCATCTTCGACTTTGCTACATGGTGACATAGACGGTGCCCTAGGGAACGCCTATCTGCGCCGCCCACCTCGTCGCCTTGTGCGCACGTCATTCTCCACCGTCTCGTCGTCGCCTCCACCGATCGGGATGCCTTCGTCAACTCGCCCATTGTCATCTTGCCTTGAGCACACTCAGTCTGATCCGCCCGATGTGCGCAGTCCACCGGGCACCCGTGACGTATGTGCTCGTACTGGGTGCCTCTTCCCCAAGTATGGAAGCCTGTCATTGCTTCACCTCTTCAGGCAGCAGCGACGCCACCCGTGGTCTCCTCAGTTGCATCTACATTGCTGTACATATGCAACGACGACTGTGCTGCATCTTGCGTAAATAATGTAGGAAAGCATTCACATAGCTCTAACTTAAAATAGAGCAAAGCATGAATTGCTGAAGAGATGGGATGACAAGTGAATCTTTGTACCTGTGAAGCAAGTTTCCCCTTGAATCATCGCATGCTGGCACATAACAGACTGAGGGTTCGCTGTCTGATGACTCAGCCACCAAAAGCTTTAGACACTTCCTTCCATTGACAGGATACGAGCAACATAAGCCTGAGACCATTGGTTCAACATCCAGGCCCTGATCATCACAAGAATAATGACCAATGCAAGTTACAAGTGTACACATAAATATCAACAGGTTTCTTCTGGGTGAAGAACAATGGACATTGATGGGCATCCAAAATCACTGCAACGCAAGGGCAATAGTAGTAGAATAGTTAAAAGAATAAAAAATTTGGATGCATAGCTGCGCTGGAATATTTTAGCGGATTGATTCTGTGACAGCTTAGTCTCCAGATGTGTGAGAGTCCGTGATAAGCCACCGTCACATCCAGCTCATTTTGGAATTTGGCCCATAGTGGCCCATGTGCGTGTTATTGAGATGTTGTGAGGGGTTTAGTTCAACCTTGTTTGTTTAGGGTGGGTTAGACCAACATATAAGGCATATAGAGTCCATCCCACATCCCTAGGTTAATACTTTTACGCAAAGGGATGATGAAATCATAAATGGAATGGTAGTAGGTGTGGTTTGCCTTCATCCGTCAATCGATAAACAAACTATGTGACAGGAGCCGCCGTCGGTGTGACTCGCATCGTAGCTCCTCAAGTAGCCACCTCTGGATCGTGCTACCAGTCCAAAAATATATGCAATGTTTTGAGGGAAGAACCATGCTTTTCCTGTCGCTGCTGCTACGGCGGCTCTGGGCGCCCCGCTAGGTGATGGCAACAGGACTACAGGCTTGATCTAGAGACCGGGTAGAGGCTAGAGGGCGACGGCAGGCTCGATCTGGTGTTGCACAAGGTTTGCATGCAATGTTATTTCTATAAATCAGTTACTAGGAGTGTCAGTTTCAAAGCATCAAGCTAGCTAGATTTATCATTTGGTGATGGGCTAGTTAGCTATGTGTTTTGTGAGTATGTATGACCAGAAGACAATGGTTTATATGTATTGACACCACACTTTTTCACCTCTTGTGCACCACTTAGGTTTGTGCATGAGCCACAATTGTTGTCGGCCTCTCGAAAGACACCTTCTGAGTGTGCAGTGCACTCGAGTCTTCTAAGCTCTAGCTTCGATCCACTCTGTTTGGTTAATAAGAAAAAGAAAAAGTTGATCTAGATCGTTCAATGAAAGCCACCTACAAGGGGAAGCTTTGTCAAGACACCCAAATCACCAGGGTCAAAACAAAATTTAAGGTAATAGGCAACAGTAACTCGGTTTCACCTCTTCTTGTTGGTTTTCATGAGATGTAAGGAGAAGGTGAAGTTTGTTGCTTGCTAGCGATAGGGGCAGACTTGTGTGGCGTCTTGACATGGTGGATGGTGGAATCTCCCTTCCCAAGGATTCCAGAAATCCAAGGATGGGCGCGGGGGTGCACGAACCGGTGGTTTCAGATGACTCAGCGATGCAATTTGCAGACAGCGGAGGCCCATGCAACCTTTGGCCGCGGCATCGAGGCGAGGAAGATGTTCTTCAGGATCTCATCTGGGATGACGGGGTCCTCATGCACCATTGCGGTCCTGCGGAGCTCGTCGACATCATGCTGTAGTCGACGCGGTTGGTGAGACCGAGAGAGTGATTGTCGCCGCCAAGCTTCTAATCAATGTAAAACCTAGATTGTTCTCTATCGATCAAGTTACCACTAGAGCTGTTGCGGAGAAGCTTGATCCACTCGGTTTGGATAGGTAGAAAAAGAAAAACTCAATCCACACCTTTCAATGAAACCCACGTACAAGGGCGATCCTATGTTAAGCCACATGAATGCGGCAATAGTACGTAGCTCGGTTTCTCCTCTTGTGTACCGCCCAGGTTTAAACATGTGCAGGAGCCACAGTTGCTGCCAGTCTCTAGAATGACATCAATTGAGTGTGCAGTGCACTTGAGTTGTTCGAGCTCTAGCTTTGCCTAAGCATGGGAAGAATGTGCACACAAGAAACAAATTAATGCACAAAAACTTGCTAGGGGTCGGAATCAAATCGTACCTCTTGGGTTGGGAGACAAATGGGGGGCATCTAGTAGGGAGCCTTCTTGGTTATTGGCATCATGAAACTAATGGCTTTTGAGGAGAGGAATGCAATAAGGGCTTCACAACTCTATTGATGCAGGAATATTTCCTGTGCTTTCTCTAGTCGTATGTCCGTATCAACCTGCTGCTGATATCTTGGAGTAGTCAATTACGCATGGAATCAAAACAACAACATTCTCTTTCTTTAGAAGCAATACCTGCAATAATTGCTACTATATTTCCTTTGAAATCTCAGCTTGGGCAAGCAATCACCCTGGGGTGGAATCTTATTCAGTAAATCTTGATTAAAAAAACATCGAGTAGCAAATACAACCACAGTTGGTGCTAGTGCACACACATGCTCCCAAATGACAGAGAAGGAAATAAGCGATGATGTTGATTGTTCTCAAGGCAAGTCACCAACATCAACCATAAAAAGGAACACTGGTCTTAAACCAAAACAGGTGCCTAGGAGATCTGTTTGACGAAAAGAGGCAGTGTTATCTTGAGTGTTGAGGCTGATAATAAACCAACAGAGAACAGAAATTATTGAAGCAAATACTACTATGATTGAGGAAATTTGGATCAGCTGCCTGTGGCCCATATTGTTCTTCGCATGAAATTGTTGGAAATAATCCTATGTGTGTAGGTGCAGACATGGCAGCACAAGCGAAAGGTGTTGATAGAGTAGATGTGGCAACACCATTGGATAATGAAGACAAGGTGAACACACTAAGGTGAAATGTGTCACGCGTACATGTCATATGAGGGTGATGATAATATAATTAAGATGTGGAAGGGCCTCTAGCCTAGTGGTTAGAGCATCTTAGTAGCACCCAACAGGCCTGAGTTCGACTCCTTGTGGGAGCGAATTTAAACAGGTTTGTATTATTTAAAAAAATTAAAAAATAGGCTAGGGTTTATCCTGTTGACTGCGGTAAAAAAAAATGTAAGTAAGATAGGATGTGTATAATGCATGGTTGTATTGCGGTGAGACTCTTGGTACATATAGAGTTAGTCTTGGCTGCCTTACCATTCTCGCTACCTTTTGCTTCAGCGGAGAGCAAGCTAGGGATTTTGAGGGAAAAGCATGGTCTCTGATCCAAATACCAAGATAGACGGCCCCCACCAGAGCTCCTCCTGCAGTGGACGACGACCGCCATCCCCCCCATATCCTAGTCTCAATCCGCGGTTTGTGGCTATGCCTTCCATGGAACTCGGCCTACCTCAAGCTCCATGGCCGCACGTCCAACTTTGATGATGCAACGCTCGTGTTCGCCGGGTGAAAGAATAGGCTCGCAGAGGCCGAGCAACTTGTTCGTGCGGACTATAAGCGTGTGGACTGGCTACTTGAGGGGATCAGGGCACGCGACGCTCTAATCCACAAATAAGTCGACATGATGGAGGAGAGGCTGCTGGACGAGATCCCCGTGCTGCAGCAGCCCAGGGCCACCAAAGCTAAGGCAAGCGCAGTGCACGACTCCAGAACCAGTGGGTGCGGCCTCATACAACAAGTTGTGCCTCCCAGGGGTGAACTCAGCAATGTCGTGCCTATGAAGAAGCCTTATAGGGCGCTGAGGATGAACGCATCACGTGCGTTCCCGTGTTCCGGTGATGAAAGTGTGGGCTACACCATGTCCGACAAAGGTGAGGTCAGTGGTGACATGTAGGTCCCTGAGGATGAGCGCCTCACCTAGTCACCTGGACTCCATTCTGCAATGCAGGACAAGCAGCCATGCCGCGGATTGATTCTTAGTGGTAGTATGTGTATAATGCGTGGTTGTATATTGAAGTGAGACTCTCGGTGCTAGGATTGTATGATTGATAGAAACGTAGCCTATCTATAGCACTAAGACCGAGTACACATAAACCCTATCTAGCACTAAGAGTAGGTACACACTTACAGAAAAAGGGTGGCATTTCCTCCAGCACTTCCACTTACTCCCATTAACCTGATTGGAAAAACTACTGTCAAAGTTTAAAAAGAAGGAAATAAAAAATGGTCTCAAAGAGCAAACAAATCTAGCTAAACCAAGCCACCAAAAATCACTTGAATAATTTTGGATGTTGCTGTCGAGATTTGAAAGTCAGAGACACACTAAAAGAGAACATACTTTCCATCCGAGCTTTAGTCCATTCAGAGACTAAAGTCCCCTTCCCAACACATACACCAACAACTTTTGCATGGGAGGGGCTTTAGTCCGGGTTGGTATCACCAACCGGGATTAAAAGGCCACCCTTTAGTCCCGGTTGGTGTTATCAACCTGGACTAAAGGTCTTTTACCTGGGATTAAAGGCCCTATACAAGTCAATTCAAAAGGAGGGCGCCCGGACTCATTACATGTGGTGTGCAGTTAAGTTGGTAAGGAATCTACATAATATGCAACCCGGTTGCTTAACCCGAGACTAATGGCTGGGACCTTTAGTCCCGGTTCCCAAAACCGGTAATAAATAGGGTTGGGAACCGGTATTGTAACTCTATTCTCTACTAGTGACACTCTGAAATCACCCTTGATCGATCCAACACAGCTGATGGCTGTTTGCTCGGTTGCTGCAGCAATATGAAAAATCTAATAATCGAAGTGCACAAATAGTTTGCATCCAAGAAACAAGCTAGCTAGGTGGTATCCCATTCCCATCTCTGATCAGCTTCCCGAATGCGCCATGTCAAAAAAAAAAAAAAAAAAAAAAAAAAAAAAGGTAATAGGAAACAATAACTCATTCACACCTCTTCTACACCGTCTAGGTTTAAACATGTGCACCAGACACAATTGCTGCAAGTCGAGTGACATTGCACTCAAGTCGTCCAAGATCTAACTTCACCCTAGCATGGGAAGAACGTGTACACAGGAAGCAAATTAGTGCGCAAAAAACAATCTAGGGGTGTGCACTAGCCACGGTGTCTTGCTTATTTTGTGTGTGAGAGAAGTCTAGGGTTAGAGGGAGCAAAGGAGGAAGGGATTTCTGTTCTTGAGATTTTTGACATTCTAGACCTATATTAGAATATGAGAAGCTTGTAATCGAACATCTTGAGGCAATCCAGCTATCAAACTTGTGCAAGTTTGTTCCCCTCTGTTTAAATCTAAATTTATGTTTTTGGGTTTTTGGAGCCAATTTTTGGGATATTTTAACTACTGCATGGGATGAGTTGTAGAAATGTTTTTGAAGTGTTTTGGAACCCTCGGAACATTTTCATGTGATGGCTTGAAGTCCATGTCTTATCTTATAAGTTTCTCCCTACTCTACGGTTGGAGGGATCAAATAGGAGGAAGGGATCTAGGGTTTTGAGCATTTTGATATTCGGGTTCTGTATTAAACTAGAAATTTGGAATAAAAAATCTGGAGGTAACCTAGGTATCAAACATATGCAAGTTTGTGCCCTTGTGTTTGTTCACCTTTGGCAAAGTCTGACAAGTTGCAAGTGTTTGTTTAGCAACTAAGGTTAGGCATGATACGTTTGGGATCCACAAGTGAGAGTAAAATAGTGTGGTAAGATTCCCTTAGGCATGACAAAGTGTGTCGACCAATTTGCTAGCCACACTTGCCTAAGAGCATCTCCAACAATGTGGCAAATTGGTTCCCCATCCTTGTTTTTTTTTTTTTGTAAAAATGATAAAAAATAGGTCTCCAACAGTTTGCCATATTTTCCCAATTTCCAAATATCGCTGATCTCATAGCCGTTTTTCTTATAAATCGGCTACCTTCCAAGACAATCCAAAATGAGTCTCCTTTTGAACGCCTTCATAACGCCCTAAGCTTACCCTTTGCTAGTCCCTTAGCAAAGCTTGTTTAGCAAACTTGGATCAAGAGTTGCTTCAATGCTTTCATTCTTACAAGCACGCATGCTTTTAAAACAAAAACTCCACTCTGGATTAGATAACAATCGTTCTGACTTTAAACTCACCCATATTACCTTTAA
Organism: Hyparrhenia diplandra; assembly: GCA_015847255.1. Classification (NCBI taxonomy): domain Eukaryota; kingdom Viridiplantae; phylum Streptophyta; class Magnoliopsida; order Poales; family Poaceae; genus Hyparrhenia; species Hyparrhenia diplandra. Next base: position 185,935 of record JADLZK010010592.1, on the reverse strand, counting down.
CCATGGGGCTTTTCAACTTTCACTTGGGTCTAGAGTAATTGAAAGATAGAACAATCAAGTCAAGCACTATGTCTCAAGTCTTTGATCAACCAAATGTTCTCGAGTTTTTTTTTTTTTTATAATTTTTTCAAATAAAACTTAGAGCTCTATATTGAATAGCACTCTTAATCTCTCATGATGTGGTATTTATGGATCCTTACTAGGCAATAATAGTGTTATGCCTTCTCTCTTAAAATATGTAGTATTTGTGTAAAAAAAGCTGATTCTATTAAGCCTTCTCTCATCTCTCTTTTACTCACTCACTCCTAAATAAGGCTTACGTGGAGCTAATAGGAGTGGCACTCTTAAATATATAGGATACTTGTAAAAAATATATTGCATGTGTATAGAATATGTTGGATAGGTGTATATTTGGTGGCTAAAACTAATTCTACTTTTACTTCATCAAACAATAGATATCTCTCCCTTGAAACAATGGATCCATAGAGAGTTCAGCCAGTCAAAACAAGAATTGCATGTGTATGGACTATGTTGGATATGTGTATATTTGGTGGCTAAACTAATTGTACTTTTACTCCTTCAAAGAATAGATATCTCTCCCTTGAAACTTGGAAATTTTGAGAAGAATTTGGGTTGCATACTTTTCTTCTATTTTTCTTTCTTTTTCTTTTTCTTTTCATTTTCTTTTCCAGAGGCGGGCATCTAAGTACCCATTGTTTTCATTACGGACACTTGTTCCTTTTTATTCACTCTTTATTTTTTTCATTTTTTAGCAGCCACCCAAATCTCTTTCTATTAATAAACTGAGGAGAGATTGAGGGGGATAACAAAGACAGGCTAACATGTTGTTTGAAATAAGATGTGCCAAACTGAGTAAGGTTAGTGTTGTGGTAGACTGTGGCTAGGAACCAAACATAAATTTAGATTTTTTTAGATTTTTGGAGCCAAATTTCGGGGATTTTTTATCCGCTGCTTGGGATGAGCTGTAGAAATGTTTTTTTTTTATGTGTTTTGGTACCCTCGGAACTTGTTCATATGACGGCTTGAAGTCCAGGGGATTTTTATCCGCTGCTTGGGATGAGCTGTAGAAATGTTTTTTTATGTGTTTTGGTACCCTCGAACTTGTTCATATGACTAGGTAAATGCCCGTGCGTTGCAACGGGTGAAAATAATACCATGATACTTTCAGTGTTTGGAACTGAATTTCTTCTATAATTATCAGTAAGCCAATAGCTGGATAAAAAAAAAAATCATGTCACATATTTTGGCCATTGTGTGCAACATCAGATGAATTACCAATACCTACCTAGCATCTCAACCCTTCTTCGGTTGTCATCTAGGACAATGGTAGCATAACAATGATGTGCAATGATGTCTGTCCACAGTACACTTCATTGCCTATTTGATCTCGTGAATTAAAACCAATATATCTAAAAAGGTGCTTTCCATTTTATTATTAGATTGTTTTCCAATTCCTTTGTGTTCCTAATACCAGATGTAGATGTACTAAAGCACATGCTATTTCTCCAGAGTAAAAAAGAGCTTTCTATACTAAACAAAGATTGCAGTAATAAACAGATCAAATGTTTCTGATGAACAATTACAAAGAATGCAGATGGACTGCTCTTCTATGCCAATGCTGCTGAGATACGGAAGACTTATGTCCATGTGGACTCTGGTGCATAGAGATAGTACATTGGTGGTTTCCAATGAAACTGCGGGTCCATATATTCCAGCAGCTGACAGTCTCCAAGAGTTCATACCATCAAAGTCACTTAAGCTTTTGCAATATTCTTGGTGAGGAGATGCAACTTGAATAATAATATAGATAATTTTGGATATAAGATGGTACTCTTTCGTTCATACAAATGCCCTTGTCTTTAACTCCAAAATTAGTTGCAGCTCTTATTCCGGTTATTGTCATCATTTGACCCTTTGCCACCCTCAGATGAGATGAGCTACATCTAGGACAAGAGATCACGAGGAACACGGGAATGTCAAGAAAACAATATTCAAATAATCAGATAAAGCTAGTAGTTAGTGAATCTAAGGAGGTGCCCTCGATGGATGGGAAACACTAATAATACACTATGCTCGGAGGCTTAGAAACCTTCACTAATGTATTAAACATGAAAAGGTTATTAGCTAATTATCAGACTGCTCAATACATTTATTTGCTACTGGGGAAAACAATTGGTAGTATCAAAGGACCTTATACATAAGCACAATTTGTGAATATTGATTTATTAAAATATGAATATATATATCGCTAGTTGTAGAGAAAAAAGACACCAATTTGAGAACAGAAGATAAGTTACATACCAAATGCAATGAGATCTCACACAATGCCTCAGCCCGCCAGGAGATAGCATCAGCCATCATACTGACATTGTGGTCGTATCATGGAAATACTCAGCTTGTAATTCTTGAAGGAAAAAGATACAATATGACTGTTAGAAACCCTGTGCTGAACAACAACAAACAGAGATACAGTGACAGACTGACAGAGATACAACTTTGTAAACTATTTATTTCTGATTTGAAACAAATCCATTAAAAAAGGGGTTGAAAATCCTCTCAGTTTAACTGAAATCACTGGACCACAAATTTCCACCTATATAAAAAAAATCATATCAGTAGTTGTAGACATTCTCTAAAGGCATAACCAGGTGAACTATTGGGATACGATTGCCAAGGCAGAAAATAATACTTCTGATTAACAGGGTGAACTCAGTTGGCTTTTTTACTAAACTACAGCCTAAATAGCAGGTGCATTAATTAAACGCTATGACATGTTTGTCCAAGGGGATTCGCACATATGCAACATCTATGGCAGAAAGAAACATAATGAATGGACACATTAATTACAGGTTTTGCTCTCATATACCTTATCTCAGTTTCATTTGTTGAAAAGGCACCACTGTCACCAATCATATCACCTGCAGCGCGTTCTTCAGGCTTTGCTTCAACGCAGAGTGGGAAGGAATTAATCCTCGTTGGATTGATAGTAATATTTGATTTCACACTGAATTCATTGGGTTGATAATAATCATAATTATTTAACCAACAATATGTTCAGATTAGTATTTTTCAGGCTTTCAGCAGTCAAGAAGTTCTCTGAGTTTTTCATGCTTAGGTATAATAATTAGTAGAGGGACTCCCTCTTGAATTAACAAGCATCCTTTTCAGTTACTAAATTTCATTTGAAAGCAATGGCAAGCATCAATGAACATGTATCTTTCAATTTGTCATTTCACTGACTTAAGTTGCAGTAGCAGCAGACATTTCCTCGATGAACATGTATCTTTCAAACTAAAATTGGGAACCAACAAATGATCTGGTCATTCCCCAGGCCACAAAACAATAAATAATATGCATGATTCAACCCATCCTCCTGCAACTATATTATATGGAATCAGCCTGCTGAGTCAAGCTGAACCACAGAACATTTCAATTTTTCATACATCTCCGATCTCCCCCTATAAACAATGACAAATACTAAAATCTAAATAGCTGAAACGCAGAGCACAAAGACACATGAAGGAGCGCACGTACCAGCACATCCTGTGAGGATGAAGGATCTTGGAGAGCGCTTATCATTATCGAAGCAGCAGACCTCGATGCCATCGTTGCCGGCCTTGTCCCCTTCCGTGGACGGGCTCCAGTGACCCGGTCCGCCCCTTAATATGAGAACCGCAGAACCCCACAAATCGAGTCGAGTTCCCCACACCTCACCCCCCTTGGGCAGGCCATCACCGCCCCCATTCTTCGTCCATCTGGATCCCCACACCTCCGCGTCCCTCGCACTGCCGCCGTTGCTGAGGCCGTCCGCAGATGGAGCTTCTTCCACCTCACAGATGGGGCTGGGGTCGAGACAGAGAAGTGTGGGGGGCGAGGGGCGTTTGCCAGGCGACACGACACGCGGAGCTGGAGGCGACCGGGTGAGACGGGGGAGACAAGGGGGCGGACGACATGGTGGCCAGGTGGTGCGGTGGCGTGATGGGCGGCGACGAATGGTGAGGAAGGCGCAGCGGCGGGCGCTCCTCCTCCTGCGGCGCGGCGGCGGCTTCACGGAGGACGCGGAGCTCGCGCCTAGGACCGGCCGCTTCACGGAGGCGGCATGAGTGGGGAAGGCATGGATGGCTGCACGGTTGGGGAGGACAGCCGCCGGGCAGCGCGGAGGGTAACGACGGGATAGACGCCGCGAAGGAGTTTTTGAATTCCGGATGCGGGAAGTCGGGCAATGCTTTGTTGCGGGGTGAAGCAAAGGTAGCCGGGGAAGAGAGGGAGCGGGGTGAATCGATGGGGAGACGGGCAGATGATATCGTTTGGTCTGTTTTAGGCACTGGCGGACTGACCAATAGGGCGAGCTGAGGCGGCCGCCCTAGGTGGTCCGCGAGAACCCCTAGTACCCTGTTGTCTCCGGCGGCGGCGCGAAGCAATCCCGGCGGCGGCCAGCAATCACGTGAATCCGCCCCCAGCTCATTTCTTCGGGTGGGCCACCGGTTTTCGGAGTAGAGATGGCTTGAAGTCCGTGTCTTATCATTTTGTCGAAAAATACAAGAGAGTTAGGGCACTCACAATGCTACAAACTATCATGATTTCTATAGTTTTGGACATTATGTCGAAACTATCTTCCACAATGCATTTTTCTATCATGATATCACCTAACCCACTTGTCACTCTCACATATTGTCTTGGTTTTAACGTGAAGACTTGGTTTCTTAGTTAGACTATCCGCACTCATGTTACTCTATTTACGTTCTCTATACATCCCTTTCAAAGAAGATTCCTTCCTTTTCACTCCTTTAAAAGTACTTTCTCCTCGCACCCATCCTCCTATTTACCTTCCTTCTCTATACCGACTACCATCATGTGGGCCTACTTATAATTTTATCTAAATATATCCATGTGAGATCTTGTTTGAAGGATTTATTGAAACGAATTTAATGATGTAATCGAATTTAATTTGGATTTGTGATTTGTGAGTTATAACATTTTTAATAATCTCTTGAAATAGTGGGCCCCACCGTAATCTCTCTCCTCTCTCTCACAGAGCCTTGCTTACCGTAGCTCCTGGGAGCACGCCACTCTTCCCGGAACCTGCAGCTGTTCGGTTGTTTACCGTGTACACCCAGTACCCCGCTGCAGCTCTAATTCCTGAAAATTGGTACTCGAGGAAGCGGTAAAGTATCCTGCTGCAGATAGTCTTAGACTTGGTTTCTTGTGTTTTCCCTCTCTCTCATCAATAAATACGGTGCCATATCAGCAAAAATTAATAAATAGAGGGGTAATAAATGAGGATAGAAACTACCATAGAGTCTACATTGTGAGTGCTCTTACGCTTCATTATATCTTTACTACATAAAAAGGAAGAAAGGGATACTGGTTTTTCGTGCAGTAAAAACAGTTACGACCATCGCCTCGCTCCCTGCGACCAAACCACCGTCCCCTCCGCTCCAACTCCCACCGTGCAAAATTATGGGCTTCCCAAGTATTACCACTGATTGACAGTCCCAACGATATCCTAATTCGTTAAATGCCACCTACCCCTTTACGGAAAGGAAACAACGCACAAAAGGAAAATCACGCAATCACGGCGTCCTCAACGCACGCAATCACGGGCCTCTCTCACCGTGTACGAAGCCGGGCGGGCGTCCTATCCCCGTCCCTTCGGAGCCGGGATCCCTTGTGTCCGACGTCCTGCCAGCGATCTCACTCACGCGGTCACGCCGCCCTCACCAGAACTCGACGCCGCCCTGTGCGATCCCTGAACACAGCCGCCGTCCACGCCGTCCGGGCAATGACTGAGACAGTCCTCCTCAGGCAGCCAGGCAGCCGACGTAGACGAGCACACATCGAACGAACGCCAGAAGGGCAGGTCCGTGCTCTGCTTCGTTCATCCTCTCCACGTTCCGTCGTTGCCGCATCGTCGTTGTCGTCTAGGTCCGCGCTCTCTTCCTCCGTAGGCGTTGGACAAAGCAGTAAGTGAAGGGCCACTGTTCATGGTCCGGCAATTACAATCCGGCACCTGCAATTGCAATTCCTAGAGATTTCCAATGTTTACCTGATGTGCTGGATCCTTATAAACGTTCCAAATTTGATTTCTTTAGAAGCAGATCCATTAACGATGAGGGCTGCTCGATCGCACATGAGTTTTATGGATATAATCTCTTATTTCTTATTTCTTTTTCATGTGTATAACACATGAGTTTCATGGAATATTTTAGAGAACTGATTTTACCTTTTTTACTATTCTTGGGCAATCCATCTATACATTTTAGAGAATTGATGTTTTCGTTATTTTTTGACTGAGCATATTTGATTAATTCCTGCTGTATTTTAGTACAGGGGAATAATTCAACCATGTAAGAGGGAGGTGGCACAGTCCATCCCTCTTGTATAAATTCTATTATGTTTTAGTATATTCCAATTTAATATTTTCAGATTGCAGTGATTAAAGCTTAGATGGGAGATGGCGAGTTTCAGGGTTGGTTTGACAGAAATCACTTTCCCTTTTTTTTTCTACCAGGATGCTTATGAGATAAGAGAGATGGTGAGTTTCAGGGTTGGTTTGACAGTCCTCCTCATGAGATAAAGGTATCATTTTTTAGAACCTAATTTGTTTCCAGATTATATTGTTCTTTCTTCACCTTTTGTGGCTCCCCAATCAGTATCTGGAGGAGTTGTTGCGGGAGCAACGAAGCTCAGGGCCAGGTGCTCCCAATCTACGCCAGGCTTTTGAATAAAGGTGAGAGATAATTCCACTTTATTTGTAGCAGTCTTGCTCAAATTCATTAGCTCATATGCTCGGTTGCATTGTGCTTGCTACTAAACTGATATTGATATCTAAGTTTTCTTCAGATGTGTTCTTTCAAAAGAAAAGCTTTCTTCAGATGTTATGTGACAACATAGCAACTGAATACTACTACCATATAATGTATTTTGGTAGTTGGCCAGGGAGGGGACGGCGTTGGAGAAGACCTTCAATTCTGGTATTGTCGATTTGCTGCTGGCCACGATGAGCTAGGTGGCAACTTGCCTGAGAAGACCTTCAATTCAGGTATTGTCGATTTGCTGCGTTTCCTCGCAGGGCCTGTCGACCTCCAACAAGTGCCACTGACCAACTCTACCCCTTCAATTCATCTACCTACACTGGCCAACTCTATCCATTCGATTCAGTTTAAAAAAAACTCTATCCCGTCTATTCAGGTACCTAGACAATTTGTTTTCAAATTTCAAGTCCTATTGCTCGCGGTCACCAACATTGATTGCAAAATCTCTGAGGTGACAATCACGGACCTTCTATCATGAGGGATTGCTCCATGTTCATGCAGGTTGATGGAGTGGGTGATGTTTTTCTATTTGTATTGCAGAATGGCAAGTTCATGTGATGTTCGCTTCTTCGGGCTTTTGGAAGTTTAATTTTTCAGTTTCAGGTTTGCTGGAAACATGAAAACTCAGGGCACTACTACAGAAGTGACTTTTAGTCTCGAGGCCAAAATCGAGGTTACTCCCGGCTGGAAATTTACCCGGGAGTAAATATATCTTTACTCCCGGTTGTAGCTCCCAGCCGGGAGTAAAGGGTCCTGCGCCGCGTGCCCCTCCCCGCCGGGAGATCTAATCCCGGTTGGGGGCTTGAACCGGGAGTAAAGATCGAGCTTTACTCCCGGCTCGTATAACCAACCGGAATAAAGATCTATTCCCGGTTGGTAAAACCAGCCGGGAGTAAAGCTCGAGCTTTACTCCCGGTTCAAGCCCCCAACCGATTAATATTCCCCCTATAAATACTCCCGCCCCCTGAATTTTTCAACGCATTTCCTTCCAAAAAAAAAACAGCACAACCCCCTTTTACTCCGGGTTTCCCAACCAAACCGGGAATAAAGGTTTGGCAACTGCACTCCCCCTCCTTTTCATCCTCTATTTCATGTTTTTGCACTTTATTTAAATATGGTTGTTTATGTAATTTTCTTTTGATTAGAGAAATGAGGAAATTAACTTCATTTACCAAATTGTGTAATTCAATAATTTGTAGTCTAAATTAGAAATCAATTTAATTTAATTAAATGTGTAGGAAACATGGCATGGTACGTAGTGCATGTTGGGCGCGTACCGGGATCTATCGAACCCCGCCGGATTGCCATGCTCGGTCCATCGCTACAAAGGAAATTGTTACAAAAAATACAACACGTAAGCTGAAGCTTTGGCGGCCTATCATGGTGCAAATATTCCAAATAACAATGACCAAGGTGTAGCAATGGAGATTCAGGGAGATACCGGCTTAAAATATTAGTTTCTTAGGTTCATTGCTTCGTGCCCTACGAAGGATGTTCTGCTTTTAATTGATGTCTATTTCTTCTTTCTTTGCTTTAGTGGAGTTCGTTGTATGCGAGCAAACAAAAGTTGTAGGCTACCCGTCGTAAAATAATAAAATGTACTATTCATGCATGTTGTGTATTTACTCAAATGTATCCGGTGTGTGTACTTTTTTCATACGATGATTATGTTAAAAAATTACGGATGAAGCGAAATTGGATGTACAACGTAGATCGACGCGACGATGAGTACGGGCGTGGGGTGCATGAGTTCCTATGTGCGCCCAAGCAAACAAGCGAAAACGGTTTTATGTCTTTGCCCATGTGCCTTGTGCGAGAATAAGAGAGAGTTTTCCAAAGCACATATCCTTCATTTACACCGTATAAGTCGGGATTCATGCCCAACTATGTTTGTTGGACCAAGCACGGAGAGACCGGTGTCCCAATGGAAGAAGGTGAAGAGACGAAGGAGGATGACGACAATGTTATTGCTGAATATGCTGAATTTGGTGATGTCATAGAAAATATTGCAATGGAGGAAGATGCGAGGAGGAGGCACCGGTGCCGCAGGAGATGAGCCTACTTGATGGGCTTGATCGGGCTATTCGTGAAGCACGTAATGAATGCGAAAAAGAAAAGGAGAAGAAGAAGTTTGAGCGCATGCTAGAGGACCACAAGAAGTTGTTGTACCCAAGCTGTGATTCAGGCGAAAAAAAAGTTGGGTACCACACTAGAATTGCTGCGCGGAAGGCGAAGAATGGTGTTTCGACAATGCGTTTAGCCGCTTATTGACTATCCGTAAGAAGATGCTTCCGGCGGACAATGAGTTGCCCGCCAAAGACGTGCGAAGCAAAGAAGGTTGTATGTCCTTTGGGATTAACAATCAAAAAGATTGATGCATGTCCTAATGATTGTTTCCTGTACTATGGCGAGGATAACGAGAAGTTGGATGAATGTCCGACATGTCATGCATCACGGTATAAGATCGGCGAGAGACGATCCCCGGTGATGTTGAGGGCGAAAGGCCTAGGTTGAAAATCCTGCTAAGGTTATGTGGTACGCTCCGATAATACCACGCCTGAAACGTTTGTTCGAAAAACAGGACCATGCAAAGTTGATGCGATGGCACAAAGAAGACCGTAAGATAGACGGCAAGTTGAGGCACCCCTGCCGATGGGTCACGAAGGAGAGCAATCGATTCGAGAATTCAAGAATTTTGCGAGATGATGCAAGAAACGTGAGGTTTGCCTTAAGCACGGATGGTTTTAACCCCTTCGGGGGATCGAACGTAGCCATAGCACCGGCCTCGCTACTGTCTATCTACAACCTTCCCCGGATATGCATGAAGCGGAAATTCATTATGATGCCGATACTCATCCAAGGCCCGGCGGCACTGAAAAGCGACATCGATGTGTACCGAGGCCACTAGTTGACGAGCTTCTTCTTTTGTGGGATAAACCCGGTAATGCGTATGTGGGATGAGTACAAACAGAACACTTTGACTTGCGCGCTCTGTTGTTTGTAACAATCAACGATTGGCGGCTCTAAGTAATATATCGGACCAGTCAAACAAGGGATATAATGCTTGCACGCGACTGTTTCACCTGGATTGTAAGGGTATTTTTTTTGAAAAACTGTCGAAAGGTCGTGGTACCGGCTACCGCCGATTTCTTCCCAAGAGTCACGTGTTAAGAAAGAAAGGGAAACATTTCAACGGTACCGTTGACCACAATGCCAAGCCTCGCAAACCGGACCGTAAGGATGTACCGGAGATGGTCAACGATATCAAAGTAGTGTTTGGGAAGGGACCCGGCAAAGATACCTGTTCCAAACGATGATGAAGGTCACGCACCCATGTGGAAGAAGAAGTCAATATTTTGGGAGCTACCCTATTGGCAAGTCCTAGAGGTTCGCAAAGCAATTGACGTGATGCACCTAACAAAAAATCTTTGTGTCAACCTGCTAGGCTTCATGGGTGTGTACGGGAAGCATAAGGACACACCTGAAAGCGACGGACGATGATGGACGCCAATACTTAGGCCCCGCTAGCTTTAGTCTTACCAAAGAAGAGAAGGAAAGCATGTTTGAATGCCTAAACAAAGATCAAGGTACCATCCGGATTCTCCTCAAATATAAAGCGATTAATAAATGTGCCGAGAAGAAATTTTCAACACTTAAAGTCCCATGATTGCCACGTGCTCATGACACGCTTGCTTCCATTTGCGCTAAGAGGGATTCTACCTCCCAAAGTACGCCCCTGCATTGCTCGTGAAGCTATGTGCATTTCTCAATGAAATATCTCGAAGGCAATCGATCCACGAGAATTAACTAAGCTCTGAGAATGATGTGGTTCGGTGTCTTGTCGGGCTTTGAGTTGGTGTTCCCTCCCTCCTTCTTTAATATCATGACACACCTCCTAGTTCACCTAGTCAAAGAGATTGCTATTCTCGGTCCCGTGTTCTTACACAACATGTTCCCTTTTGAGAGGTTCATGGGAATCTTGAAGAAATATGTTCTTCAAAACCTGCTCGCCCGAGGGAAGCATCGCGCCGAGGGCTACTCAATGAGAGGAGGTCATTGAGTTCTCGTGTTGACTTTATTCCCCACCTTGACCCAATTGGTGTCCCCGAATCGCGACATGAGGGAAGGCTAAGTGGAAAGGGGACACTAGGAAAGAGAACACTAGGAAAGAGAACATATATCAGTATGGAGGATAATAATTTCGACAAAGCACAATACACAGTTCGCAAAAAAAAGACTTTGGTGTGTCCGTATATCCAAGAACATAAGGAGCTAATACGATCAAAGTTTCCCGACATGGATGAGGATTCTATTAGGCGTGAGCACTTGTCAAGTTTTATCGGTTGGTTGAAAAAAATGTCAAGGTGATCGAGTCTTCCGTGAGCAGCTATATAGGTTGGTCGCACAACCATCGTGGCATGTCCTCACATACAAAGGGTATGAAATAAATGGTAGCACATTTTACACGGTATCCCGGATAAAAGGAGCACAAACCAAAACAAAGGTGTTCGAATAGATGCCGAAGACCCAAATGGGGTGAAAAAAACATTTTATGGCTGCATAGAGGACATATGGGAACTAGACTATGGAGGTAATTTGAAGGTCCCTTTGTTTAAGTGCCGATGGGTGAAGTTGACCGGAAGCGGGGCTTTAGCGCTTGACCCATTATGGATCGACAACAAAGGGATCTAAAAACCACGATTATAAAGAAGAACCATTTGTCCTCGCCAAAGATGTAAGTCGTATTCTATGTGAAAGACATGGCTACAAAACATAAGAAAGGGAAAAACAACAAGGAGCCAACAAATGATGAGCCCAGCGCCACATAGTTCTTCCAGTAAATCAAACATCGTAGGAATTGAGGACAAGTCGGACATGTCAAAAGATTATGAGAAGCAAATCAGAATTGTGCCTTTCAAAGTGAGCAAGGATCCCTCCATCTTACTCAATGAAGAAGACACTCCATGGACAAGATAGAAGCCAACTTAATTTAGTGTTTGTGTAATATCGTATTTTGAGACAACCCTATATGTAATAATTATGACCGAACATCTTTATTAGTTTCTTCCATTTGACAATGTTTGACAATGCTACGAATATACTTTTAAAAAACAAGTAATGTCAGAATTTTACGTACGAGATAATGTAAAAATAATGTTCCCTGTCAAAAATACATTATATTTAATTATTTTATTTAATGGCAACAATTTTGCATTAATGAATTATTGATTATTAACTACATTATCATAGCTAGTCAATAGAAAAAGGTAAAAATTTTTAGGTTACATATTTTTATAGTGTGGAGTAAAACAATGTGTAGTTAAATTCAATTTTTCAAAAGTTTTAAAATTGCTATGTAATTTTCTATATTTAAAATAAATTGTAGTGAATAAATGAAAAGAAAATGTAAAAAAAAAAAAGGATGAAACGGTGGCGGGAAATAGGAAAAAAAATCACCTTTACTCCCTAACCAACTCGTGGCCCGGGAGTAAAGGTGGGGGCATCGCCGGCCCGCCAAAAATTCACCTTTTACTCCCGGGCCACGAGTGCGGCGAGTAAAGGTGGGGACTTCTACCCCGGCTGTATAGAGGAGCCGGGAGTAAAGGTGTTCTACTCCCCGGTTGTGAGGGGAGCCGGGAATAGAGGTGCCTAGTATATAACTCGGGCCCGTTCCCCTCCTTCCTCCGCCCCTCCGCCCGATCGATCCAGATCTACGTCGCCCGTCGTCCGCCGTCGATTCGCCGCTAAACCCTCCCCGACGACGTCGTCTCACACCGCGAAGTGCTCCAGTCAAGCTCCCGCCCACGCGCCTTCGCCATCCCCGACATCGCGTCCGTCTCCCACGTCCCCGACGCCACGCGCCTCCGTGCCTCCCGGCCCCTCGTCGACGCCGGCCGTCGGCGCCTCCAGACGGCCTCGGCGGCGCCGCCCCCCCGCCCTCCTCAACGCCGGCTCGCCCCTCCACCTCCCCACGGCCGCGCGTGCCTCCGTCTCCGCCTCCCACGTGCTTCTCCGCGCCTCCGGCCCCTCCTCGACGCCGGCCGCCGCCGCGGCCTCGCCGCGGCCCGACGCCGCCCCGGCCCCTCCTCAACGCCGGCTGCGGTGCCTCCGCCTCCCGGTCCTCCTCAACGCCACCGCGCCTCCGCCTCCCGGTCCTCCCCTCAACGCCGCCGCCGCCGCCGCCTCAGCCCGCGGCCCTCGACGCCGACGCCAAGGCCCACCACCCCCACGGCCGCGCGTGCCTCCGTCTCCGCCTCCCACGGTGCGCGCAAGACGCCACCCGGCCCCTCCTCAACGCCGCCTAGGGCCTCTCCCACGGCCGGCCGTCGCATCCGCCGAGAACGGCGCCGGCGCCCCCGCCGACCCCGCGTGCTTCCCCACCGCCCCAACGTGAGGTAGAAAAATTCCAAATTCGAAAATTGAAAAAATGGAAATAAAATTAAATTGAGTATTGTATATATATGATTGTATGGGAATTGTATGTTAAAACCAATAGGGTTGATGACGAGTTGAGATTGTATGACCAAATTGCATGTTAACAATGCTAAAACCGTTAGGGTTTCCGATGACTTGAGATCGATTGTTCGCGAATGTGTGTTAGGGTTTCCGACGACGATCGTAGATTTTTTAGCGAATGTGTTAGGGTTTCCGAAACGACTTTAGATTTTTTTTGAATGTGTGTTAGGGTTTCCGACGATGATGAACTATATTTTTCGATGAATGCATGTGTCGACAACGCCGACGTTTTCGATCGATGTAACATGTAAAATTGAAACTTAGTTTTTCCGACGGAAAGCACGCGTGTGTTAGGGTTTCCGACAACTTTAGATGTTTCGCGAATGTGTGTTAGGGTTTCCGACGATGATGAACTATACTTTTCGATGAATGCATGTGTTAGGGTTTCCGCGACGACGTCGACGCGTTTTCCGATCCATGTAACATGTCAAATTGAAACTTAGTTTTTCCGACGAAAACGCACGCGTGTTAGGGTTTCCGACGAAGAACTAAACTAAAAACTGTGGGCCCGACGAATCCATGTGTTAGGGTTTCCGATCCATGTATACAAAGAGTTCAATGTAACATGTCAAATTGAAACTTAGTTTTTCCGACGAAAAGCACGCATGTTAGGGTTTCCGACGAAGAACTAAACTAAAAACTTACTTCCCCGACGAATCCATGTGTTAGGGTTTCCGCGGCGTCAAACGTGTTCTCGATGTACAACGTAACATGTAAAATAAAAACTTAGTATGTTTTTTTTGTTTTTCGGGGATAGATGGCCGATCCAAGAGACAACATCAACATGGACGATGAAGAATTAATGATGAATATTATCCACGGTGGTGGCAATGATGAAGTTGACGATGCGGATGTCGACCAATACTTAATGGATTTTGTGCGTAACAACCCGGCCAAACTATGACGAGGAGGTATATATGTGATCATTTTGTAAGAATTAATATATATATATATATATATATATATATATATATATATATATATATATAATATTTTCTTCTTATTTGAAATGTCATTAATTCTTCAAATTTTACGCATCAACGTCAACTACCGCCAATAGTAAGACAACTCGAGGGGTCCGTTAAGCCGTTGGGCCGGCGATATATCATCTCGAGTTCCATGTGGGAAGAGGACAAGTGCTAGGAGAACATGCCAAAAAATATATATACCACTTGTGGGTACCTTGTAAGGGAAAGGATCCCGATCACATGTCGGCTATGGAAGATGAGGAAGAGTGCACCTCATATTAGTTACGCCTCCGATCTTGACAAAGATATAATCTAGCAAGAGGTTGAATTGAAATTCTCGTTTGACACGCGATAATTACCACCATGTCATCACCCATGAAGATTTGGTGGCTAGAGTTAAGAACTGGAGTATGCAGCAAATGGCCAAACAATTCGTGTCCTGGAAGAAGGATTTGTACACCAAATATGTCAAGAAGAACCCCGACTCCAAATTGGTTAGTTCCAAACTCCGATTGCCAAGCGAGACCGTATTGGGACGAATTTGTGGAGTACAAGACTTCGTGAGGAGGCAATGGAACTTTCGAGAAAGAACCAACAAAAGGCCGAGAAAAAAGGAGTACCACCACCGCTTAGGTTCTCGTGGATATGCAAGTTCCATTCCTAAGTGGAGACAAAAAGAAGAGGAGCTTCTCAAAGAAGGGGATCACACCGTAAACACTCAACTGGCCTCGAACGCACTAAGCGGTGGGCTTCGGGTCATGGGGGACAATTGTGCCCGAGAGACCGGCAAGGTAATTCATGGCCAAAAACTTGAGGAGGCAACAAGAAGATTGATGGACATTCTTCAAGCGAAAAATGTTGGCTTGTTCAGCCCAATAGAGAGAGAGATGAACTTACATATGCCATTGGGACCGCCGAGCACACCGGGTCGAACAAGAGGCAAAGGGGCCGTTCCGTGGAATTTTGGTTTCCCGGATGACATCGGTACCTATAGAACCCACCGGAGAAGGAAGGAGCTTGAGTTAGAGCACATGCGCATGTTGGAGCAATATGTTTGTAACGCAGTTGAAGGAAAAGGAAGAAGAAATGCAAGCAAAAATGCAAGAAGAAATCAAAAGGCAAGTCCAAATACAATTGAATGAGTCGCTTTCTGGTGCACCCGCAGCCCCGGTAGCCACTGTCAAGTGACAAGCAACCAGTGCTTCCACACAACAGCCAAGTCTTGTTGACACGGACCTGCGCTTCCCCGTGGATGACATCACCGAGAAGTTGACACCATGCGAGCTGCACATCCCAAAGGAGGGTGGCGATACGCTGAAGGTGGCCATTGCGGTTGTTAGTCCGATTGACCGTACCAAGACACCAAGACTTCACGGCACGCAATACCACCGGGATTTGCTGCCGTCTCGGTGGATAAAGTGGTTGAAGGTTACGCCGACGTGGATCTTGAAATTGCGGGAGGTGACGGGGATACAAAACTAGGAGATGTTGAGAAGCAATTTATTGCATGGCGTAAACGGTACATTGTTATTCCTGGGATGCCGATGCCGCAGCTGCCTCCTGAGTTACCAGAACCCAGTGGAAAGGATGGCTCCCCAGAGGATCGTAGTAGTCCCGGCGGTGCTTACGATGGCCCAAAGAGAAGACACGACGGCATCCCCCGGCCGCATCTCCAAGGCGTCGCCACGGCCTCCACCACCACCACCTCCAGGGCCGCCACCGGCGCCGGCAAAGGTGCAGTCACCGCCGCCACCACCACCACCACCACCTCCAGGGCCGCCACCGGCCCGGCAAAGGTGCGCCACCGCCGCCACCACCACCACCACCACCACCTCCGGGGCCGCCACCGGCGCCGCAAAGGTGCGCAATCGCCGCCAACGCAGCCCGCAATGCCTCCTCCCGTGACAAATGCAACAAAGGCAACGCAGCCTTCGAGCAGCGCAGGCGAAGAAAATATTGACTAGTAAACGAAAGCTCATTCCCAAGAAATTGCCCGTGAAATGAGTAAGGAGGAATTGGACGCCGATGTCAAAGAAATAAACAAAAAATTCTTCAAGTCGGTGTGCCCGAAGAAGGCGGAGGAGGCGGCGGCGGAGCTCAAGACCTACTTCCTACCTCAAAACGTGCTTAGACAGAAAATAGCGGGTAGGAAAAAGAAAGATAAGGATTCAAGCAAGCCCTCGCCACTTTCGGACTTTGACCGCACTCTATTCAAGGAAATTGACCCAAAGAAAAGAAAGAAGAGTCAAACCGTTCCACAACTTGAGATACGTCGGGACCACTTTCTCCAAAGTGAAGTGTTCGATCAATACGGTTCGAACACGTAGTACATAAAGTTTCCTCATTGGTGCATCGCTTAATACCAGTGAGCTTTTAGAGTACTATATTGCTAGTGGTATCGACATGAACAGTGATCTTTGAGACTGCAACAATAGATGATGACCAAGATAGAACCTTTCAATTGGGCCGTAGTCTATGGGATCCCGATAGATGTTCTAGCCTGGTACTCAAATGTATGAGCTAAACAGAAGTACCTAGACTTGTGTGCAAAAGGACAAGACAAATTTGGTGTCGACTAAGAAACCGGTGGGGAACGGGCGATGACGTGATGTGGGTTGATTTTTGTGAATTGCACCAACTATTCCACCGAGCTCCCTCGACAAAAGCATCGTCGGCATTTATTGTTTGTAAGTGATTCTTTCTCTGTTTACTAATACGTCAATATGTCCCGATAATATATGTATGTGTCTAATACCATATGCTCTTTTTCGACCATATATGTAGATCTTGATTCAACATTTTCGAATCAAGGAGCGTCATCGATATTGGATACATTGATCCTTATATCGTGCACAAAAAACCCAAAATCAATACATGGTTTGAAAGTAGACACACGAAAAAATATAAAGATGTTCCTCGAGCAACACCGCATCGACAAGAGGGTAGTAATGTTCCCATACGGATTCAAGTGAGTGTTCGTAACTTTGACGATCATGTTCTTCATAATAACCTTTCTATCTAGCTAGCTCAACCGCCGTTTACACATGTAGTGGACACTGGATATTGTTTCACATCGTGCAACCAAAAAGTCACCTCACAATCTTTGACTCGTTGAGATGGCCCCGAGAGTGGTACGAAGATATGATCGAAATAATTCAAGGGTAATTGCATAAACCTCGTCAATTTTATATATACTCAAGATTTTCAAACCCTTTGCTTATGTGTTAATTAATAGTCTAGTTTTTTTTTGTTCTATTGTGCGGGGTTTGGGCGTAGATAAAACATGAACATAACATGACCGATCGTGCACCGCAACTGAATGTTCAACTATTCCCTGGTATGTACTGTATATATGGTTACATTAATTCAAGTCCCTATATTGCTTCATATATATGACAAATGACTCTTTTTTTTTTATCTTAAAGTGGGGTCTACAACAACCACAGGGGAGCAGTCATTGTGGATTATATTGTTGCGAGAATATCAGGATAAATTCCACCAATTACACTGAGCATGAACGGGTACGTATGTACATCAAAGTCAGTTGTTATTGACGTCGTTATTTATATAACTAATCATATCTTATATATACTAATACTTTTTATTTTACTCTAATTGCGCATTTAGGAGGTTAATGGAGAAAAACATTAGAAGAAAAGCATCTTGAAGCCATGCAAGAGTCTATTGCCGGATTTATTAATACCCAGATCCTAGAGCCTTCCTGGCGAAGTTCTACAACGACACCAATGACAGATGGCTGCCAAAGGATCCTCTCCCTGTGTAATCGGGACATGTAGTATTATCTTAATATGTAATCGAGACATGTATGAACAATTTATATATATTTATGCTTGAACAATTACTAATGTGTAATATATATGTGTGTGCTTTAATATATAAATATAAGTGTGTGCTTTAATATATATATATATGTGCGCTTTAATATATGTATATATATATATATATATACAAATTAATAAGCACTATTCAAATGTATTATATTAGGAATAAAAATGAACAATTGGCACGGTAGTGAAAAAAAAAAAAAAAAACCTTTACTCCCGGTTGGGGGTACCAACCGGGTAAAAAACCTCTAGCGGCCACGTTGTTCGGCAGAAGCTTTACTCCCGGTTGGTACCCCCAACCGGGAGTAAATCTCCCCCTAGTCCCGGTTCCAATACCTTTACTCCCCAAGCCGTGTTCCCGGTTGTATAACCGCGACTAAAGGCCCCCTGTGAACCGGGAATAAAAGTGGATTCTGTACTAGTGGGGTCAATCTTTCAGTCCAGTTGCACCATGACTGTTAATTTTTTTTTTTGAGATCACGCCGAAGCGCATATTTCAAGTGACTTGTTAATTTTAGTAACTTTAATTTTTTGATTAAATGTCATTCTAATGTCGGTGCTTATTTATAATATTGTTATACCATTGTGCGATCTATGTGTTGTAGTATAAAATTTTAGTTGTCCCGCTGCAACGCACGGGCGCTTACCTAGTTATAGGAAAAAGTATGGGACAGGCATGATTCTGAAGATTGGAGCAGAAACCATGCGCGTGACTGGCGGGGCATTGGCAATAGAGCAGTCGTTGTGCGCAGAAACTCTGCGCGAGTTCACCAAGTTGTGGCTAACAGAGCGGTCGTTGTATGAGCGAGCTTGTTTGGGTCTGAGTTACAAAATCGTTTGCTATGTCTAGGGACTTGTTTCTGTTGATATATCTTCTTGTTTAAGACGGGGCAGGACACGTGTCACAGCCACGACGGGGAGGCGGCGGTGACACCGGTTAGCGCCCCGACGGTAGTGGCCAAGGCGCCAGGGCAAGGGGCAGGGAAAATACATCTTGATTGCTTGTCCCTAAGAGATTACAGACCCCTTACTTATATAGTCCTCCTATGAAACTTTTTATCTCAAGCAATCTTTAAAGGTTTCCTTATAAGATTGGAATACCTTTACAAAGCAAATCCTTATTCTTATCCGAATATGAGACTTCCTTATATATTGGAAATATCTTCTTTACACAAAAAGTCCTAAATTATCCTAACCGAACTCTTTGCTTCAATTTCCAAAAATCCACGGAAGGGCGGCGGGGGGGAGGTCGCGCCAAGGCTGGGCGGTCGCCCCCACGGCGCGGCCCCTTGGGCCAGCCCCTCTAGGCCCCATTGCCTGGGGTGTGACAACATGCCCAGACGATGCTTGATGTCGGAGCAGAAACAATGAGACGGGCGGGCATTGCCGTCGTTTGCGCGCGGAAACTCTGCACGAGTGGAGGAGACTATGGGCTAAGCACGAGACCAGGCGCAGTCAACAATAGCAGTGACATAGTGATAAGAGGCACACACAACATAGCACGCGGATGGTATATATACCAGTGATATGAATTTACAGATGAACATGATTACTCATTCCACTATAACATGGATCTATTTTATTATGAAGAAAACAGTCTCTGAAAACATCATTGAACATTGCAACATAAAAGAAAAGAAAGGAAAGATGTTACACGACTGATTTTTTATTATGAAAGATCACCAAATAGGCGCATATAGACAAGGGGACACACCCTTGTTAGCTAGTCATCTTATTGCTGGAAACATAAGTTGGTAGCTGCAGGCGCAAAGATCACCAAGTGTAGCTGCAGGCTGCAGTGGGGTCTCGAATACTGAATGACTTAGATGGTGTAAAACACCAATCGAATGGACGAATGGCTTTACATTTACAAAGAAGCCCACCACGGTCTCATCCTCGGGCACGTTAGAGGTGAATGGAGCGGTGCCGTCCCAAACTCCAAAAGGACCATACGTTGTGTGGTTGGTGATGATCTTAAGTTTTGTCACACTCTGTGTGCCTCCAGATCCCCCAAACCCTGTGATCTGCTTCACAAACTCTGATGGGCCAAACTTCATCTGTAAACAACACAGAATTAGTGAAGAGGAAAAAGATAATATCATCAGGTATTTGTTAGGTGGCGTATATATATAGCTGCTAACTCCACCCCTCCCTCCCAAAAAAAAGATATAATTCTAAAATAATGTTAGGTCAAACTATCTTAATATGTTTAAAAAGATATTACATTAATTATATCAAACTACTAAATGAGCAATATACGTACTCTCTGTTCTTTTATTTCAAGGGCCACAGTGCCTTAAGTCAAATCGTTGCCATCTTTAGCTATCTAATTAATTTCAAAACTCCTTATAGTTTTGCAACATATATGTGAATGTACTATATTTATCGGTAAATCTAAAAATCTTATGTTATGAATCCATATAGTCAAAGATACAAATGTTTGTTTCAGAACAAAACTAATATGACATGTAAAAGAACATGGCAAGTAAAATTTTGCATGGAATATATTTTCATTATTCTATATACACCTATATTTGGAGTAGTCTTACTGTTTGATAATATATACGTAAAACCTGCAGTTAAGTTTAAGTTAGTTTGACTTTAACCAAACATAGAATTGCATTATCCTTTCATGATGAAGGCAGGTGTGAACTAATATGATTTGCAAAACAACCTCACACACATCAATGGTAAAGTATAAAATCTACACACCGTTTCAAACTTATCGTGCGCAACAGTTTGACCCCAAACACCAGAGGTGCGGATTCGCCCGACTTCGTCAATGTAGGAAAAACTCGATGGTAGCAACTATACCCCCATGGTTGATTATCACACTTTCTAGACGTTGGGATTTGCCTTGATTTCACAAACGGAGCCTTGATTGTTTCCACCCCATGGTCCTCTCTTTTTAGGCGCAGGGACGACCTGAATATGAAGGACCATGTATCATGAGTGTTGGTTTAGACCAACAAAATGAGAGAGCAAATGAATAAAGGAGAGAGCCATCGACCAAAATAGAAGAGGTGGCATATGAAGTTCTTTTTTATTGTAACCCCACGGTTAGGTTTGTATCTAAAAAAACACCACTATGAGCTACAAATGGCTTGAGCCTTAGACATAATAGTAGGGGTCCCCAGCATATAATACAACTTCAACAATAATGAGCTCCATTCGAAATAATAGTAAAGAAATGATATGCGTTTTACCACATATATAATGCAAAGTGATCGATCAGATCCTAGACCAGAATATATATAATGCAAAATGGACGACATGAAATTAATTACGCTTACCGTCATGCGGCAGAAGAAATCAATAGTAAGCTCTTGTGTTAATTGAGTGAATATAAAACTATACACTCTTCTGCTGATTATACCGCGTGCCATTGCAAATTGACCGGTCCCACCAACGATGGCCCACTCATTTTCTTCATTCTCATCATTAGCTCCCATAACCTGAAGAGTAGACCCTTTGAACCTGCATGCACCATAGACATTATCACCTTTACTTCAAGATAATAATTAGTGGTTTCATGTCCCAAGTAAGACTCCCTTGTATTATTATCGGCCTTACAGGTAAAATGAAAACCATAGAACAAAGCCATATATAAAGAGTTACTCAATGTACCTTTCGACCTCAAACTCGAGGGTGAACCAATGTTTCCATTTGCCGGCAAGTGTGTGCATGCCATATGTTTTAGCAACCAGTTTCGCCTGGGGGCCAGGGCCGTCATAGATCCCCCAGTTGTTCACAGCAGTTTTACCTAGCCCTTCTCGCTGTATCACCTCTGACTGATTCGTGCCCCACCCCCCAAAAATCTGGCGCAGATATAGTTTGCTGACGCTCACCTTGGTGTTCTCTAGCAGTCCACCGAAGCCACGAGTGACCTTGAACTTGGCGGACACGTCGCCGCCTCTGGGGAAGGTTCTGAACGCCATGGGGTCGTCGTAGGGGACAACGCCGCTGGTCTCCATGGGTGTGGTCATTGATAGTTGTCATTGATAGTTAGCAAGTGGTACGGTGGTACGGTGCTACTTGAACGAACTTGTGTATGTTGTCTTTCTGTGTAAGCTGATAAAGCATAGTGTGCGCTGCTCCCATTTATATAGCCTCGGCCGTAACTGCAAGCGAGCTCAAACAGGAGGTAACAGCACCACGGAGATAACAACACCACGGACCCACACCGACGCTGCGTGGCCTGCGTACGTGTCATGGCACATTTATTTATTTATTTATGTATTTATTACGTGTACATGTATGCATGCTGGTCATGCATGAGCAGTTCAGACGTTCAACGGAAGGATGAGTACATATCTGTGTATTACTGTGTTTCTCCAAAAAGAAAAAAACAGTGAGAGCAAGTCCAGCAGATGTGGTATTCTTGCTATGAATGCTATTTTTTTAGAATTTCTCCAGCAAAAATTAAGCTCCAATAACTTTGCTAGCTTGTTTTGTAAAATAGCAAGTGTTCTATTCCTAAAATCTCACATGTTAAATATAATTGCATGTACCGCGATGAGCCAACTATTTTAAAGATAGGATAAATTATAGGTTTAGCTAACTATTTTCACCAACTCTTTGGAGTTGCATTGAGAGCACATGCATGTGAACATGTTATCATGCAGTTTACCATAGTAATTAAGTGGTAGTGCCGTTTTAAAGATTCCCACGGTATTAAGGAGCAATGAGGACAAGTGACTTTTCTTAGATATCAGCTCCCATTATAAATGGTGAAAGTGATTCGTGTCAGTTCCTCACTAGAAATTTGTGGTTTCTGCTGTTTGACCACAAGCAAACTTTATTAATGGTTTCCAATCTATAGGCCGTATATACAATCATGAATTCTATGATAAAGAAGAAAATATAATCTAATGCCGACAGGTCATGTAGATCCTACAAACGTGGCCATGTAGAAATCTGATAGCCGAACATGTACCTCCACGTGCACGCAGATTTCTTCTTTCTATACACGAGTTGGTTGGCCTTTGCTATATACAATCATGAGTCCATGACTCTATGATAAGACGGAAATATAATCCAATGCCGACTAAGCATGGTCCGAGTCTCCCGTGCACATCCTACAAACCTAGCAATTGGCATCGCGCGTGTAGCACACTTGGGCATATCCTTGGGCATATATTTTCTTGCTTGCCTTGTTGGTTCCCAAAAATACAGCATGTATGTATACACGTAGCAACTAAACTAATGCATAGGTGACGCTAGTTGCCTGATTGACCCCTCTCCCCATCTTCAATATTGAGAGCTTCAAGGTTAAGCTTAAGCCGATACCTAAATATATAACTCCAACCAGTTCGTATGCATATAGGCTAAATAAATTAATATATCTTGTCTACTACGTTGCCGTATCCATCAATCAACGCAGTGCTGCTCTGTTGTCAAAAAAAAAAAAAAAAAAAAAAAGTAGTTCTGCTGTCGGCCTCTTCTTTCTTCTTAACTGCGTACAGGTGTACGATCGACCAGCACAGATCAAGCCTCCTTTGACTTCATGTATGGATTCCAACACTAGCACCATATAGCCAGATATCAACTGAATAGGAATAGTTGTGACCAAATATGTTAATTAGACGTACGTGCAAATAGCTGAACATGTATATTTCCTTCCATTAATCCCGTCTTCACGTGAGGAATTTATGGACATCATGCATCTCCAAAATTTATTAAATAATATTTCATTGCAGGTGAGCATCGTCGGCCGATTCCTTCCTTTTCAAAGGCATTGCCAAATTTGGTGTAAAGATAGGCTCCCCCAGAGTACGAATTTTCATGCTTCGAACTATTTTTATCCGATTGTCTTCTTTCGAGAAGCCGAGAAATTTACTAGCAGCAATATTACCTTGTTCCAAGCCTCACCTTCAAATGTGAACTTTGAAGAGTCTATCACACCATCTGGGTGATTGAGAAGTGGAATGGATTAGAGTCAAGCTAGTCATCTTCACTTCTCTTTGTGTTTTGAAAGATTTTCAAATTAAAATATTGTCTTGATCCTGAAACGATTTTCCCAAATTTTCTCAATGTGTATGGTTCCTTGATAAGGCATTATTTTGCCTCTTTTCATCCTACTTTTCAGAAGGCTTTTGTCGAGCTTAGGGTAGGAATAAAATATCACTACAGGAAACAGCTTCTTCGCCGAGAGCATGACGTGCTCGGCAAAACACATGTAGCCATTGGCAAAGCCTTTGCCGAGCCGCGATGCTCGGGCATAGGACTGACTGGAAATTTTTCACGGCAAAGGTCCTATGCTGAGCACCGTGGATCGACCAGCTCGGCGAAGAAAAGTTACACGTTAACGGCCGTTGTAACCGACGGCAGTTACAACGGTCTTCGCCGAGCACCTGTCGCTGGTCCTCTCGGCAAAGTCCATGTCTTTGCCGAAAACCTATTACCGTATTTGTCGGCATTTTTTTTTTTTTGGAAAACTCTATGCCAAGCTCCAAACAAGGTACTCCTCGGCAAAAAAAAAAATTATTTCTTTCCTGGAAAATTCTATGTCGGGCACTCAACAGACAGCTCGGCAAAAACAATCCCTAGAAGATTCTATGCCGAGAACCGGACGGAAGAGCTCTCGGCAAAGAGGTTATCTTTGTCGACAAATAAGAAACCATCCCACTCGGCAAATCTGGGGAAGTGGCCGTCGGGCAGCCATTTTCTTCCGTGATTTGCCGAAAGTGCATTTGCAAAAACCGCCGGCAAAAGAAGGATTTGCCGAGAGCTCCACTTGGCAAAGTATAAAATTTGTCATTTTTTTGTTTTTGCTTTCCTCCTTGACAAACAAACACATATATAATATATATCACATCCATTCAATTAGATAACACATATATATCACATTCCTCACATCCGGCACATAAAACACATATATTAAACACGTAGCATCACTAGATCAAGTCCACATCACTACAAGTCTAACAAGTCCATAAGTTCATCACCACCTCAGAGCCACCACAAGTCTAACCAGTCTAACAAGACCACAATTTCATCACCACAAGGGCAAAGCATCATTCTTGAGGCGGAACGGTGGGAAAGGTTGATACTGAGTTGTCGGGCGACGGAAGGCTCGCCACCACCACGAGCCGGCCGATTCGAACCCGCCGATGTAGATTTCGGCGGAATTTGGCACCTTCCCTCCCGCTTTCCCCGATACACGTCCCGAAGGGAGAGTGTGTATCCGTGAGAACAACAGGAGGTGATGCCAAAACTCGCCGACCGAGTGGAACGTGAAAACCGACCCATCTAAGTATCTGCAGGGATGTCCAAAAACGTGGACAATCCGAAACAGATACGATCGTAGATATGCAAAGAAATGCTTACCTCCAGCCGTATCTCTTTCGGACGGGAGACGCCTAACTAGGTTCCGCAATTTAAGACCATGCGACTAGATTAGGAGATATTCATACCTACGGTGGTGGTGGCGAGGCAAAGCAGTCCAGGCAGCCCCGCAACACGGAGGAAGAAGAAGATCGGGGACACTCGGGTACTCCGGCTCGACTCCTATGCACTACTCTCGCAAAAGAAACATAGGGTTAAGTTCAAAATTTCGTCAAAACCTCCCTTGCACGGTGAGGTTTCCAAACCTGTAATAAAACGTGCAACACGAAGGCCGACAACCACATATGCATATACATTCATATCCACATATCAATGCCGAGTATATTACTACTAGTTGTTTCACGGCATTACCTTTGCCTTGACCGACGGGGCAAGGGTGGTCGCGGGGAGGGCGCGACCGAGAGCACACGGCCAGCGAGGGTGGTCGCAGAGAGGGCGCGGCCGGGAGGGCAAGGCCCCTCTTCTCCCTCCTCATTCCCTTCCTTCTCCTCCTCTTCCTCTTACCCTCATCCTTCCTCTTCCCCTCCTTCTCTTGCTCTTCCCTTACTCCTTTCTCCTACTCCATATTCCTCCTTCCGAACTCCATCCTCCTCCTCCCCTTCTTCGGGCGCATCCGGGCGGTGAGGTGGCGGCCAGTGCCGACCGGGCCGGGTGGCGCTGGTATGGGCGGGGGCGGCGCAGACGACGAGGATGAGAGGCGAGGAGGCGCGCCACCGGATGGATGACGAGGGAGGGAGGTGGCGCGGCGCACGGACAGCGAGGACGGCGGGGGGGTTCGGGTAGGCGAGCGCGGTGGCGGTGCAGGCGGGCGGCGCAGATGGGCGAGGATGAGAGGTGAGGAGGCGCAACCCGGCCGGATGGACGGCGAGGGAGGGAGGT
Organism: Hyparrhenia diplandra; assembly: GCA_015847255.1. NCBI lineage: Eukaryota > Viridiplantae > Streptophyta > Magnoliopsida > Poales > Poaceae > Hyparrhenia > Hyparrhenia diplandra. The sequence continues at coordinate 159,544 of JADLZK010010592.1, read as the reverse complement.
GGCGCGACGCCGACGAACGGTGAGGACGATGGAGAGGGGCGAGCGCAGCGGTGTGTGTGTGTGTGAGTGAGAAGAGTGGGTAGGGGGAATGGATAAGTCCCGCCCTCACCGGTTAGGACCTTTAACGAGGGCCGACTTGGCGGGGCACTCGAGAGAGAACTGTTGATAGGGCCTTTTACCGAGAGCATAAGGCATAGCCCTCCGTAAAATATTTTTATTTTTGAATCCAAATTTAATTTTAGAATCCAAAATTTGAATTGGAAGGGGGGCACCCAGCCGAGGACTTTACCGAGAGCTGGGCCAAACCCCTCGGTAGAAAAAGATGTCATTTTACCATGGGCCAGGATGTAGGGCCCTCGATAAATATATTTTCCCCGTGTGCCACAATTGTGGCCCTCGGTAAAATGACCTCTTTTTGGAATTTGGGATCTAAATTTTGTGTGTGTTGTTTGTACAATGCCTCATAGCTCATGTTCAAATTTGAGATTTTTTCAAAACTATTTAGTATATATTTTGATTTTATTTCATTTAATTGAATTTTCTTCTATAGGTCAAATTTGAATTGGAAGCGATTATTCGGATACAGGGGAGACATGAATAGAAAAATGAGATTTATATTCGTGAGTCCAATGTGAAGCCTCATCCAGGATAGACCCAAAACTTTGAACATCTCGTTCATGGAACATGACCATTCACTTGCGAGTGATTAGTTTTTACATTATAGAAAATGCAAACGAAGTTCAAAAATCGTGAAACTTGTTGAGTTGTCGTGATGTCGTATGTGTAGACATGTGAAAAAATTTGGTAAGGTTTCATTGACGTTGCCTCAAATTATAGTTGACCGCATAGGGGCGTTAGGCTCCTGCTAGACACCGGGCGCCAACACGACCGAGTACGGAGTGTTACGGAGGGCTGACTCTCGGTGAAATAATCGTCTACCAAGAGCATAGGGTTGCCGAGGGATGGGCTCTCGGTGAACTAATCGTCTACCGAGAGCATAGGGTTACCGAGGGATGGGCTCTCAATGGAGGGAGCACTACCGAGAGCTAGCTTCCTCCGGGAGCGGCTTTCGGTAGAGGGGAACTCTACCGAAGCTGGACGCCGGCTCTCGCACGCCCGCGCCAAGTAGATGCCCCCCGTGCGATAGTGTTCGTCATTTTTTGATTGTCATCTCTACTATAGTGTCCCAATTTATGCTATTTTTAGATCGAGGCACACCAACCAACGGATCTGAGAATCGAGGCCTCAGATTGAAAGTTTGTCCAGAAGTCTTACACTCTCTCATTCGCCCCACCGCCCACGTCTACTCACCGCGGAAACACAACATACGACCACCAATCGAATCACAGGAAAAGCATCTCTACTATAATGTCTCCATTTATGCTATTTTTAGATCGAGGCTCACCATCCAACGGATTCAGAATAGAGGGCTCAGATCGAAAGTTTGTCCAGAAGTCTTACACTCTCTCATTCGCCCCATCGCAAGTCTACTCACCTTGGAAACACAACATACGACCACCGATCGAATCACCGGAAAAGCACGGAAGAAAATTAAAAAGAAACGCCTCTGAACCGCGGCTATCGCGGCGCTCCTCTGGTCGCTCCTTCTGGTCGGCGCGACGCTCCTCCTGTGCGATTCGTGCGTGCCTCCCCTCGCTCGTGGAGGGTCGGGAACGGGAACCAACGGGACAGCCCTGCTTCCTCCATCTCCGGCTGGGCTGCCCGCGGCGCATGGTGACGGGCCCTGAAAGATCGCTGGTGGCGGCGCATGGTGACGGAACCAACGGGACAGCCCTGCTTCCTCCATCACGTCCTTGTCAGCCTTCTTTAATTTGTTTCCGGTTCTGAACTTTTACCTTCTTTAATTTGTTACCGGTTGAGAAGAATAGACCACTACTGGGGTGGAGCATTTATGGGAATATGAAGAACAAGACAAAATTCCTTTAAGTAAGAGAGTTAAATGAATAAAGTTCATAAAAATTCAGAAAAACTCGTTACGTTAAGAACCTAACTGAAAGCGTGGCATTGCTTTGTAGTGCTTTCACAAAAGGCTTTCAAAACTTCCTAAATTATGTTTTTTTACAGAATGTTTTGTAGTGCTTGTTTCATTTTGGTTGGTGCTTTTACGTTACTGTAACAAATAGTTTTACTGTTGTTCACCACTAATTGGACAAATCTGACAGAGCGGTCAAAGGCAACAACAGTGATTTTTAGTGGCACAGATGTCTACATCGAAAGGAACATACTCCCTCCGTCCCAAAATAAACGACGTTTTCGCTTCGAGAAACATATGCCGGCAATTATATACTAAAATAGGATTAATATTTATATTACATAATTAGTATCATTGGAAAGATCTTTTTGATCTAGTTTTTTAACAAATTTATTTGGAGATTTAAATCTTCTACGTATTTTCTACAAATCGAGTCAAACTTGTGGCAAGAAAACCCAAAAACGCCGTTTATTTTGGGACGGAGGGAGTACTGCACTAAGGAGATATAACCAACATGGTAGGTATGTCTTTTCAGCAAATTGGTTGTGTCTTATACATTCTTGATGCATATATGAAAACACATAACGTATAGATGAGGTCCGGGCGGGACGGAATCGTTGGGCTGAAATGTCCGACGAACAACGGAAGAGGCGATGCGGAAACAACGTGAGTACCAACGCCGATCGGAAATAAAGAAGGTCGAATCACAAAACAATAGCACTTCTTTTGCTTTGAGTACAACGGGTATAATTTATGATTCATACCTAAATATATATATTCTGGTATAATTTATGATTTATACCTAAATATATATATTTTGTCGGCTATTTATAAAGTCACCGGGACGTTAATGAGTCTGACAAAACAACTTGCAGGAACAACACATGGTGAGATAGGCCAAAGCTCATCAAGTATATTGAATAAGGAAAAATATCCAACCAACTGCAGATGCGAAAACACACATGATGGCATTGGCACTTGTTCCCCACTAATTGGGCAAATCTGACAGATGGGTCAGGGGCAACAACAGTGCTTTTTGGTGGCAATGATGTCTACATCGAGAGGAACACACTGCACTAGGAGATATAACCAACATCGTAGGTATGTCTTTTCAGCAAATTGGTTATCTTATACATTCCTGATGCATATGAAAACACAACATATATATGAGGCCCGGTGGGGACGGAATCGTCGGGCTAAAATGTCCGACGAACAAAGGGAAGATATATATTGCCATTGTCAAATCTCTTATGATATATGTAATTTGTTTCTTGTCCTTGATCTTTAGGAAAGAGTGGATATGAAGTACATGACCACATCAAATTTTTTTAACCTTTAGTAATATTATAAATATTATAAATGGAAATAATGAATTGGAACATGAGAGTTTTGGACGAGATCCACGATGTTGTCCCAAGGTTGACAAGGCATATCGCGACAAACTAAAAAAAGTACTCGAGTGCTGGCCGGGTATGCGATACATCATCAAAGATTGCAATGTAAGTTATGTTTTCTACAATACTTAAAAGTCTTATTTTAAGTTATTTACCACTCACAGTCTATGTTTTGCTTATAGATCCAAACCCAAACCGTGCATTTGTTAGATCCACTTCAAGATCTTCTATCATGCTACGAGGGTTTTGCTTAAACATATTTATATAAAACTACATTCCACGATATTGCTAGAAAGTTTGCTCTCGCCATGTCTCCAACAAATCTTCATTTGAAGAACTATATTTGGCCATGGGAGCGAAAATACCCAACATGTGTAACAAAGGTTCAAGATAATAAACATCGGTAATCACTTGTAATAAGTTATATGACAAGTTTGATGTCACAAAAGTAGTTATTTCAACTATGTTAATCTTCTCCGTGAAATTGGGAGGCTTTCTTGTGTACAATTTCATGAAGTCATGGGATGGATAAAAATTGCCACCGATCAATAATGTAAGTCTATATAGTATATCTATGTTTCAATAAACTTGGGTCAAACTAATTAGTTATTTATTATTGCTATCTACCATGCACAGGAACCAACTTCACTAAGGAGGGAATTCGCAGGTGACATCTTGACGAAATTCTGAAAAGAATGTTGTGACAACATCTCTAATGATATCCAATTCTTGATTAATTAGTTAGCGACAATGCAACTTACATGTTTATGTTTTACCGAAATACACAAGGAAGTACCAATGTTGTAACTTAGATGGTTCATCCGACAAAAATGACACAATACCTTCTGATATTTGGTTTTCCAAAAGCAAAACCGTAGCGTTAGTACGCGCATTATACTAGTCTAGAGAAAATAAACCAATTACTGCATATACACACTATTTATAGCTTCACCAATTGTACTAATTTGAGGAGCCAGGGCTTATCATCCTCTCGGCCTTGAAACAAAGCTGTCCTTGGCGTTGACATATAGTTTTGGCATCATTTATCTTTTCATTTTATTTCATTTGTTCCTGTGAAGAATTAATACAATGATCAGATCAACTTTTGTTGGATTACTAGGAATATCGCTAGCAATAAAAGGAACTTTGCCATAGTTGCACCATTTTCTTCCTCTGAAACCAAAGCTGTACTCAGCTTTGGAGTAATTCCAGCAGCATTTTCTTCGCATAGTCTTGCAGTAGAAAACACCTCGACTTAATAGCCTGTCAACCATTGGTTTGAGGACATTATGAATGCCCTTGTGCACAAAAAGAATAATTACCTGATGCTGCAGGTTATGGGAAGACAAGGAAATTGATTTTTTCTTTCCCATGCTGGTGGGCTCTCGGCCTCTCTTTTAGGCTATACGGGCCAAAATTGCTTGGGTGTTTGGTTGCTCTGAGATTTGATATACGGGCCACACCAGGCCGATTCTATTTACCGGGCCATGCCCGCACCGTTACCACGGGCCGGGGTGGCGGCCCGACACGGCCTGTTACCTCGGGCGTGCCGGCCCGGCCCGGTGGTCTCCGGCGATGCCGTGCTCGTGCGGGCCAAAACATCGGGCCACGGGCCGCGCCACCGGGCCTCGGGCTGCATGCACATATATACCTCTCATCATCTATCCTTTGTGTGTAACTCATGCTACCATGACAAAACACCACTGGGAAATGTCTGTTTTGCGAAGAACAGTTTCATACATGAATTATTCCCATGACACCACAAGAAATTATCCATGTCATCTTCCCAATCGTAGTACTAGATCCACTATAGATGAACTTGCATAAATTTTCAACACAGTATAACATATTTACTAGCACGACTATAATCAGCCTATAAAAACATATCCAAAAGCACCGAGTGAGCGACCCACAAGTTGATACCAATTGATAAGGACACGCCAAACATGTTCCAATTATTTGTCCAATATTCCAATATTATAATATGTTTTTCAGTATTTTTTTTCCAAGTACGCTGAAATTAAGATATAAGAGCAGCAGGTAAATTTCTCGACAAAAACACAGAAGCTAGAGCTCAGATTACGCTCAATAATATATTGCCACATAATCACAACAAGATAATAACAGTAACAGTACATGACTTGGTTCCTCTTATAATTTAATTACAAGGAAATATTTGAACACCAGATAATCTTGACCAAACCAAAAAGGCAGCCCAAGAATTCGGCCAACAAATAAAGAATAGAAATATTAATCCAGCAAGCAAATATCTGAGCAGTTCAATTCTCCCACTTGTTTCAAATAATGAACGCTCGTGAATTATTTATTAAATTGCCAGTTGACTTTATCCTGAGCATAACTATGATCGGCAAAGTCAACTAATCTCCATAGCTATGGACGGAGATATCGGAGATCGAAGAGGAGGTGGTGGCCCACCCACTGGCAACTTGTCCTCCTTGTCGTGCGTGAGGCCAACACTACCGGAGTCGCCTCCTTTGCCGAGTGCACGACAAACTCGGCAAAAGGCCAAATCCCGACAGCAAAGACTTTGCTGAGCGTATGTTGCTCTCACCAAAGCGCTCCCGGCAAAGGGCCTTTGTCGAGAGCCATTTATTGGGCACTCAGCAAAGACTTTACCGAGTATCACTATCACTCTCGGCAAAGCAGGACGGCGGCGGCTACGGTGATGGCGGCTTGCCGACCGCTGCCCCGTTATGGTTCTCGGCAAAGCGCCAACCGTAACGCCAAATGGTGGCTCTTTGCCAAGTGCCGTAATGGCGCAACGCTGGGCAAAGAACTTGTCCAATTGGACTTGTGACATCTCCCCCTTCTTCACATGGTGCGTTCTTGCGCTGAATCATTGTCCAATTGGTGATGCCATGGATGTCCCTCCTTGTGACCACCTCCCTCCTCTGCCGGTGGCCACAGTCCTACCCGCGAAGGACGCTCCCCCTGCGATGTCCTGGCCAGTTTGTGGAGGATGGGGAGAACAAAAGGATTGACCCTTTGATGAGCGGGTTCCCCCATGTCATTGTCTATTGATGTGGATTTTGGGGCTATTTGTTTGGGTCATGCTTTTGGAGTGGAAGCAAAATGTTGGGTCAACAAAAATAGAGGGGGCTCCTAAATCAGAAGTTGGAGCCCAGATTTGGGTTTCGTGCTAGAGATGCTCTGAGAACTCAAAGTGATGTAGTAGATAAGAACTTCACGAATTGTGCGGCACGAGGTACTTAACATCTGATCGAATTGCATAAATTTTATGTGTGACATAGCTCAATAAAATGCACCGGCGCCTTAAATGTTAGATTTGGATGTTAAAGATTATTTTTATAAGACAAGATTCTGCCAAATCCCGGTTTCAGATGCTAAGTTTCCAGCACTATTGTTTCAGATGCTAAGTTTCCAGCGCTATTGTTTCAGATGCTAAGTTTCCAGCACTATTGTTTTCTCGAGTATTGTAATTAAGAGGAAGAGTTTCCAACACCATTTACGCAAGAGATAAATTTTTACCCTCGTTTGTCTTTTTGTAGACCATATATCCTCGTATGTCTTTAATTTCAGGAACACCTTTTATTTATTACAACATCTGCATGATCTGATGGATTGTATTTTTTTCATGGTAGTGCTCCCATGCACCGAGCCAGAAGATCCTTCTTTTGCTATCAAGGATTTTCACAACAGCAAAAAAAAAAAAAAAAAGGGAACAATATTGAACTTGAACCACACAGGTGTATCATATACAAGGACGAACAAGTTTGATAATTATTTATTGCTTCCCTTATGCTGATGGTAAAGCCGCCACACGAGAGATTACATATTACATGCATATGCATATGTCTAGTAGACGCCAAAAGACCACACAAGATCTTGGCACGTACACACACTTTTCCATATGCATATATGGAGAAGTACAATAACAATTAGTAACGTATTGGTGGTAAGTGCTCCATGCCAGCAAACAATACTTATTGATTGCTTGTATACTTACCTTTATTTTGCAGCAAACAATATATTTAGGAAGTTCTAGGAACATACATACATACACACACACATACACACGTATGTACGTACGTACGTACATACATGTTGCATGATGCATGCATTCTCATCAAGCAATGCAAGGGGTGATGGCGCCTACAACGCAGATGAGGGCATCACAACTATTGATACACACTGTGAAAGCCTGGTTCTTGCATTGTGTCTGCAGCACCGGTGGACAGAGGTTGGGGTTGGCATTGCCCTTGCATAGGTCGCTAGCAAAAGTGTTGCATAGGTCAACACAACTGTCGTGACAGTCACCCATTACAGGCTTGGGCGCCATGGGCAGCAGGACTAGCAGCAGGATGCAGAAAGTTACAGTGGCCATCTTGAGCGGGGCAGCGGCGCCACCACAAGCCATGTTGGTGTTGCTGCTTGTTAGTAGCTAGATGGCACACAAGGGCGAGGTTGCCAGAGCACACGAGGACTAGGGTGGGATATGCTTTGCTAAACCGATCGATGCATATAAGCTTTGCAGGCAAGCAATTTATAGGCAGCAAATTGTACTTTTATTGATTAATAAAAGTGCAGCTAAAATTGACTGGGCTACTTGATAAGGACATGCTTACGATGCTCCAAATAATTGCCCAATCTTTTTATAGTGCAAAAATGAGCGAATGTTATTTTCACTATTTTTTCCATGTACGCAACAATAAAGATATAATAGCAGCAGGTAAAATTCTTGACAAAAACAAAGAAATGGGAAAAATGCATGAATAGAACAGATTAATCTCAATAATATATATCAGTAACCACACCAAGGTAACAGTAACACCACGTGTTCGTTGCTGTTATTAATTAATTATTTACAAGGGAAATCAAACCCATAGCTGTCCAATACAGGTCCCTTAATGCTTCAAGATGGTAATATTTGAACTGCAGATAATCTTATAATAAACCAAAATGAGCAAAATGTTGCCCAAGAATTCGTCCAACAAATAAAGAATAGAAACAATAATCCAGCAAGCAATATGTGAACACTTCAATCCTCCCTCTTATTCAAAACAGTTAACGCTTGCATTATTAAATTGTAAGTTGACTTTGGACCTGATGGGCATAACTTTGATCGGGCGAAGTCAACTAATCTCCACAGGTATGGTCCCAGTTGTGATAAGACAGCAAGTACAATAAGTACTCTTGGGCATGTTTAGTTCCTGAAAAGTGAACCCGTGCTTCAAGATCCCGTCACATCGAACCTCTTTTTCGCATGCATGGGACATTAAATGTAGGTAAATAAAAAAAAAAATTACACAGTTTGACTGAAAAGTACGAGATGAATCTTTTGAGCCTAATTAGTCCACAATAGGATAATAATTATCAAATACAAATGAAAAGTGCTTCTGAAGAACCCAACCTAAAATATTTCACCAACTGATTCAGGCTGCAAAGGAATTCAGGTCATCAAAAACCTACGTGGAGAAAGAGAGAAGGACGAAGTGGGTGCTCTAGCTACCATGCCGGGCTAAAAGCACAACGGCCAAGATAACAAAGCCCACCTGCAGTCGGTTGTGGACGCAAAAGCGGGCTGTAAAAAGTACTGGTGCTAGTCGTTGTTGGTTTGCACAACACTACCGCAGATTTTCTTATGACTACCATTTCCAAAAACCCCTTGACCGCCTAGACCTTCAACAGGTAGTGAGGCAGTGATGAAAAGGGCTCCTCACTATCGGTTTCTGAAAAAAAAAGAGCAACAATGAAAAACGACAATGATGTAGTGTTCATGAATCCCAAGAAGATGGCTAAAAAATAGGAACTTTTTAACTATCGGAGAGGTCTCACTGGACAAACCACCTACCATGTGCTCCAACGAAGGTGTCATGAACCAGAATTGGGCCACCCCGAGTGGCTAGATGGGCTGACACGGCCGCCGCCGCCCGAGAGGGGCCAGGGCGCGCACAGCGCATGGGGGCCGGGCGCCCCTGCCGCCGCCGCCTTCCCTCTCCCGTCTGATTCGGTTTGCTTCATATTCAAGTTAGGATTATCTTAGGTAATTTTTGGTGTGCAAGGGGATATCTCATCTATAAGGGAGACCCTTATTAGGAAAGAATAAATTAGTATATGCTTGTAAAAGGTATTCGATCGTATAAGGAAACCTTATAGAGATTGCTTAGATTACAAGTCCCACTAGTCGGGCTATATAAGCATGAGGCATGTAATCTCTAGGGGATAAGCAAGCAAATAAAAAAATATCTTTCGCCCTCGGGCTCTGCGCACCGCCGCGCCGCCCCTGCCGCGCGCCGCGCCCCGCCTCCGGCCGCCGCCGTGCCGCGCCCATGGCGCGCCGGCCGCCGGCCACCGCCGCCCCTCCCGACGGCTCCTCCCCTCCACCTCGTTGCTCGTGCTGCTGCTCGGCGCCCGCCCGGCGAAGCTGCAGCCCCGTCCGCCATCTCGGGAGCTCCAACGGTTGGCGAACACGTGTCAATTCCGGCCCAATCTGGCGGAATCGGCGGTATTATCCGGAGACCAGGGCGATTCCCACCACCCATGGCTCCTCGGCGACAAGCTGCGCCCGGATCAGCCGGCGCCCGGCGACATGGAGGCTCGTCTTCGCCGCATGGAGCACGTCTGCATCACCTCGAGGACCCCCGCCGAGCCGCGACGACCAAGCCGGAGGACAGCCCGGCGGCCGCTACCCGGCAGCACGAGGGCCAGCCCGGCGCAGCCCGCCGCCGCCGCCCCGCCACGGCTCTCGGCGTCGGCTCCGACCCCTGCCATCCTCCAGGCTCGGCGAGGAAGATGACGCTGTACATGGCACACCGGCCGCCATCGGCGTCATCCTCGGCGACAATGCAGCACCGGCTGCCCTCTCCTCTCCACCAACACTTGCGACCGCGCGGGACTCCCGGTAGAGATGGCGTCACCGCGGCGCCCGCCCCCTTCACCCGGGCGCCACCCGCGGCGCTCCAGTGCTGACCCGCCACCACGACGCCCGATACCGTCTTTGCCACCGCGGCGGCATACCCTCCCCGCTTCGTCACGCACCTACAAGTCCGGGAGTTCGGCGGGACCGACGACCCGACCTGGGATTCGCAAAGTGGAGCTCTTCTTCTTCGAGCTCAACTTGGACATCGACCCTGACTACTCGTGAGTTACGGCGCCTTCCACCTCACCGATCTTCTTGCCGATGCGGTACATCGACTGTCCAAGAAGAAGCCCCCCTCGAGTGGGACGAGTTCACCAGCGCCGCGACATCACTTCGCCCGCCCGACACCTCGACGCCATGGGGGCATACGCGCCGCCTTCCGGGGGGGCAAGCCGGGCGACTACATCAACGCCTTCGAGGTCTATGCTTCACGCATGGATTTTGAGGGACGGCGCCACCAGCGTCGACCTCTTCGTCGATGGCTTGCGCACCTCGCTGCGGGGCGGCACTTTCGAATGGTTCGAGCCCGTTCGATGGAGGAGGCCATCGACCTCGCCCGCCAATACAACGACGACGAGCCGGAAGACGCCGAGCGGGCGCCGGCAAACGGCGGCAACGCCGCCACCACGGCGCACCGGCAACATCGATGACGACATCATGACCGCCCGGTTGACCGCATACCAGGCCAGCCAAAGCGTCTCACCGCTGCTATGGGCGACATTGACGGCTGGCGTCGAACGACATGATCACGGAGCTGCACGGCCCACGGCGACCAACAAGGAGCTCGGGATCATCTCCAACGCCATCGGCCGCGGGCTCTACGCGCGCAGTGGAGACTCCACTATGGCATCGTGAGGTACTTCCACCGCTACTACATCCCCGCTGCTTCGAGCTTCTCCGAGAATTCATCTTTGGGAGAACGTCCCGCCGCATGGCGTAGCGATGGGCTTCCACCTCCCCAATCGTCCCCGGGAGGATCGGGCGTTCCCGGCAAGCGTCCTTCTTCTCCGATCCACGCGTCCGACGAGCGGATCGAGGGTGCCACCGTCCTCCTCTTCGACAACAACGGCGACATCTTCTTCCGCATTGGGAACGTCACCGTCGGTGCAGCATGGGCCTTGAGGAGATCCGGTTGGGGCCGCCCGTGAGCACGCCCGGCGACCTCTTGTATGGCTGCCTCCTCGACTTCACCTCCTCGCCGCCCACGCGTCGATCCGTCGCATCTACTGCAGGCAGCTCCATGCTAAGGTGACGTCCGGCGACCTACACCTACATGTCTCCTCCGCCCGACCCGCCGGATGATCGAGCTGTCCGGGACCCTCGGCGCTTCCGTCATGCGTCGTGCATGGGCGGACGTCCATTCGTGCAGCCCCGCCCGAGCTTCAAGTTCAGCATCTACCCGGCGACCTCCACCTCGACTTCGCCTTCTCCGACAAAGGAAGCCGATTATGCGCAACGACGACAACGACAAGTGCGGTCCTCTCATCTTCTACCGGGCCTGGAGTAGTCACCTCCCGATCGGGCTGCCCTTCGCCCCCACGTGGTGGGTTGGGCGGCATGTGGACGCGCCGCCTCGTCGAACGGTGGGGAAATGTCATGAACCAGAATTGGGCCACCCCCGAGAGTGGCTAGATGGGCTGACATGGCGCCGCCGCCCAAGAGGGCCGGGCGCCGCAAGGGGGGCCGGCGCCCCTTGCCGCCGCCGCCTTCCCTCTCCCGTCTGATTCGGTTGCTTCATATTCAAGTTAGGATTATCTTAGGTAATTTTTGGTGTGCATGGGGATATCTCATCTATAAGGGAGACCCTTATTATGAAAGAATAAATTAGGATATGCTTGTAAAAGGTATTCCGATCGTATAAGGAAACCTTATAGAGATTGTTTAGATTACAAGTCTCACTAGTCGGGCTATATAAGCAAGAGGCATGTAATCTCTAGGGGATAAGCAAGCAAATAAAAAAATATCTTTCGCCCTCGGGCTCTCCGCACCGCCACCGCCGCCGCCGCCTGCCCGCGTGCACAGCGGCGCCCCGCCTCCAGCCGCCGCCGCCGCCCCACGGCGCCCGGCCGCCGGCCACCGCCGCCTCCCCCGACGGCTCCTCCCCTCCACCTCGTTGCTCGTGCTGCTGCTCGACGCCGCCGGCGAGAAGCTGCAGCCCGTGTGCCATCTCGGGAGCTCCAACGGTTGGCGAACACGTGTCAATTCTGGCCCAATCTAGCCGAATCGACGGAAAGGCTCTACGTTAAGAAATATGAAATGCTAGAAATTCTCATGTTAATCAGAAACATCTAACAATTGATCATACGACTGTAGCTATCCACAACTACTAGATATGTTTTGTTTGTTTAATGTAGTAATAATCATGACTCTTTAAAAGACCCGATGGTGACTAAATAGTACCATGATAGTTCCAACTATAAAGTTGAAAAGTTGGTATCGTGTCTGTCTATAGATGGAGTTGGAGGTAGTTGTGTATGTATGAGATTGCACCTAATTTTTTTAGCAACCTAACATTTTGATGAAATTCAATATATCATAAACTGAGTTCACATCTACTATCCCTCTCTCCCTCTAAAGTACTTCCACATTTTCTCTCTTAGCTTCCCTCATTCTTTCTAACAATGGCCTGGCCCCTCATCTCATCTTTCCTTTTATTGTTGGGTCAATATCTCTCTACTTCCCTCAATGTTATCTTCTCCAATCTTGATTTGTATCCCTAATAATAGCTAAATTCCGTAAATAATAAATTAACATGCAAACTACTACGTAAAAAAAAACGCCACTACGTATTCCATTGTAAAGATCATACATTTTCATTGACGCAGTTTTCTATCATCTCTAAAACAGATTTTCCTGGGAGCTTAACTTAAAAACGGTTATTGAAAATCGATTTTCATAAGCTATTGGCTTAACAAATGGCTACTCCATTCATCCCAAATTGTAAGTCATTCCAAGAAACTTAGAGAGTCAAAACATATTAAGTTGACCAAATTTATATGATAAGATAATAACATTTAGGATGTAAAATAAGTATCATTGGATTATTTTAATTATATTTTTTTTATAGTGTATCTATTTAATGTCACAAATCTTTATAATTGTCTATAAATTTAGTTAAACTTAAAATATTTTGACTCTCCAAGATTCTTGGAATGACTTGCAATTTGAAGTGGATTGTCGAGACCGCGCAATTCCGGCCGATCCGAGACACATCGGCGGCTATCTTGACGGCGGCGGCGGCAATCGGGATTGCCGGAGGGGGTCAGCGCAGCGCGGCAATCGGGGTTGCCCGGCGAGGGCGGCAATCGGGGTTGCCCGCGTGGGGCGGCAATCGGGGTTGCTGGCCATGCGAGGGCGGCAATCGCTTGCCAGGGACTGTTGGAGAAGAGGAAGAAGAGCAGGGACGGCGGCCGCCCCGGCGGCGGGGTGGTGGCGACCAGCGGCGGCGACGTGGGTGAGAGGGAGGGGGCGCGGGCGCCGGGAAGAGACGGAGAGAGAGAGAGCTACGGTTTTTGGGTGTTACCCCTTTAATTTTCTTCTTGATTGCAAACGATTACATGCCCCTTGTATTTATAGTCCGAGGGAGACTTGCACGCTAAGAAAGGTCTAGAGATTTCCTTATAGATTGGAATACCTCTCTTACAAGTAATCTTATTCCTTTCCTATTTTATTCTTATCCTTTATTCCCTAAATATTCTTTACTTAACGAAGAAGCGATGACGATGGCGTGCTCACGGCGGGGCGGCGGCGGCGCCCAGCCCCTCAGCGCGCGCAGACGCTCAGGCCTTGGGCCCCGGGCGCCGCTATGCGTTCCCCCTTGTTGGGCCCTATTTGGGCGATCCCTTTTTGGGTCATGACATCTCTCCCCCCCTTTCGCTGACAGCGTGTCCTCGCGCTGTGGCTCTGCATTGGTGACATATCTGATGCGCTGGGCAAAGATGGAGATGCTGATGTTGTAGCTGAATGGATGCCTCTCGAATGGCCTGGTCGTCGGGGCTTATCGATCTCCTCGAGTGGTGCCCAAGCCGGTGCCGTCATCTAGAACTTTATGATTCCAGCGAGGCCATGGAGCTTGTGGTCCGTTGAAGTAGCAAGTTGAGGTGGAACAGGGCCTCCGGGGTGTGACGAGGTTGACGATGTAGGGGTTGATGTAGGTGGTATGTACCTCTTGTCGTCGTCGCTAAAGCTCACACGTCGAGGCTTGCTTAAGATGGAAGCGTCGAACTCTTGGGCGAGTTGGGTTGCCGTGCTCCGTATGTCGGGCGCCTCCTGGTGCATTGCAGCCCACGGCTTGTTGGCGTAGTCATACTAGACATAGATGTCATGGAACATCGAAGTCCATAGGTACGGCTCTGGAGTCGTCCCTGCTGCCAAAGCCGCGTAGTCGACGTCGCGATGGTTGTTGGTGTCGCCGTTGACGGACGTCCCAAAATCGAGAGTGGGGCACCACGGTATGTTGTCTCCGTTCTCCCGTGGCGCCTTGGTGATGCGAGGTGCCAAAGAAAGAGGAGTGCCGTTTTCGTCAGGTTGGCAGCTGTGTACCTGATGTTCCGTTTGCGTGGTGCTGATAGTGTCGCCTTTGTTGGAGCTGCAGCTTGATTGATGGTGTTCTCCACCATTGTCGATGTCGACCGAATGTCCAGCAGGAGTAGTAGATCGTTGTCGAAGGTCGGCGAGTGAATGATCGTCTCCTTGGTGGCGCTGGGCGCGTCGGTGTTCTCATCGGGCCGTGGCGCAAATGTGCGGGGGCGTCGTGGTCGCCCGATGTCGAGGTTGGTCACGAGGGTGTCGTCGTGGTTGATGCCCTTGTAGTTGTTGTCGATGGTAGGCATGGTAAAGATGTAGTCGATGTCAGGGGGGTCGTCGTTGGCGTCCTTGAGGATGTCGTTGCCGTTCATGGCGCCCATGGTAGCGTCGTCGTTGTTGAAGTTGTTGGTGATGTCGCCGACGGTAGCGGTGTTGCAAACGCCCCGGTTGGTGAAGGTGTTGTCGTTGGTGTTCATGTCGCCGTTGTTGTCCGGGATGTCGTGGGCGCCGGGGGTTGAGATTGGCGATGTCGGCGTCGGCGTCGGGTGACGTCGTTGAGTCGTCCTTGTTGGCACTCGGATGTTCCCGGTGTCAAAGATGATGTTGCTAGTGACCGGGAACTTATCTCGTGCCATTGTAGTAGCCTCGTGGCGTTGGCCTAGTTGAGTAGGCTTTTCATCGAAAGCGGCCGTGGACGTCGATGGTAGCCTCCCGATCTGGTCCAATCTGAACTGCTGGGCGCGTTGGCGTCCTTGGGGTGGACGTGCCTCGGTGCTCATCGTGGAGGGGACGGCGTCGGCGGCGCCCGGAAGCACCGTTGTCGTTGGTGGCGCCCGTGGTAGGAGCGTTGTCAAGGGGGTCGCCCAGCGGCATGACCGCGAGCTGCGGCGTTGCCATGAGCGTGTCGATGAGGTTGACGTTGAGGAGATAGTTGTTCCCAAAGAGAGCGAAGCTCGCCGTTGGCCGTCATGCGGCGAGGTGGCGAAGAGAATGGCCAAGTGCTCGGACGGAAGGATGGAGTCGTATAATCGTGATGTGTTGGAGATTGCAGCCTTGTCGGTGGTGTCCTCGTGTCCAAAGCGGCGTAGATGGCCTCCATGATCATCTCCGGGTAAGGCGGCAGCGAACGGCCATCGAATCTTGACCGTGGCGGCGTGGTTGGATCGTCCGTCTCGGATACCAACCGCCGAGACCCGCAGGATTCCGACGATCCGAGACACGTCGGCGGCGATCTTGATACGGCGGCGCAATCGATTGCCGGAGGGGGTCAGCGCAGCGGCAATCGGGATTGCCGGGGCGCAGCGGCAATCGGGGTTGCGGGGCACCGGGCGGCAATCGGGGTTGCCAACGCGAGGGCGGCAATCGGGGTTGCCGGGACTGTTGGAGAAGAGGAAGAAGAGGAGGACGGCGGCGGGCGCCGCCGCTGGGCGGCCGCCCGAGGCGGCGGGTGGTGGCGACCAGCGGCGGCGGCTTGGGGGTGGCGGCACACGTGGGTGAGAGGGAGGGCGCACGGGCGCCGGGAAGAGGAGGAGAAAGAGAGCTACGGTTTTTGGGTGTTACCCCTTTAATTTTCTTCTTGATTGCAAACGATTACATGTCCCTTGTATTTATAGTCCGAGGGAGACTTGCCTGCTAAGAAAGGTCTAGAGGTTTCCCTATAGATTGGAATACCTCTCTTACAAGTAATCTTATTCCTTTCCTACTTTATTCTTATCCTTTATTCCCTAAATATTCTTTACTTAACGAAGAAGCGATGACGATGGCGTGCTCACGGCGGGCGGGCGGCGCCCAGCCCTCAGCGTCAGGCGCTCGGGCCTGAGGCCCTGGCGGCGCTTGCGTTCCCTCTTGTTGGGCCCTATTCCGGCGATCCCTTTTTGGTCATGACATGGATAGAGTACCAATCTTTGATTTTTAGGGTTGTTGGAGTATGTCGATCACCCTTAAAATATATTTAAAAATTCCTAAAAAATTAGGCAATTCACTGAAAATTGGTTTCTTGAGTCAACCGCCCCCTGCACCATTTTTTAGGGCAAACTCATGTCAGAAACTGCCTATAAGAATATAATTGGCAGGAACGGCTAACTCAGTGAACACTCCTGAAAAAATGCGCCAGTATAGATAGTATAAATCAAGAGAGGATCAGCTGACCACCAGCTGGTTATTGCGTGAGGACACACACAGCAACACCTGGCACGCATCATGTGCAGATTAATTAAAAACACAATTATGTAAGCAACATATAGTCACGCCTCATGGACAGATTAATTAAGAACAAGAGACTAGCTCCTTCTGACCAAAGAAGTTTCTTTAGACTTTGAGACGACATACCAACATATATATTCACGTTGGTTTTTTTTCCTTTTAATTAGCAACTATAAGTGACAAAACCATCAGCATCATTGGTAGAGAGTGCATGATTAAATCAAGATCGTCATAATGACCAAAGAAGATAGAAGCATAAACATGAAGATACCCAAGAAACAGAGGGGTTGTTAAGAGACCTTAGCTACGGGCGTTTTGCTGAACAAGCGTCGGTTCTATCACATTATTTGATATAAGATTTGTTACTGTGCTTGCAAGGAACAACACCCTCTGTAATATACACATATAGTAGGTTGTAACAGTCGACCATGGTGTGGGTGGGCAGGTGGCCGGAAACTAGCATATTCCCTCTGTAATATACACATATAGTAGGCTGAAATAGTCAATTAAAGATTGGGGGGTTTTCATATCCTGCCATTTCTATTTTCAACATTGTCCTGTATTAATAAAAAATGCTGCACAATATATAGCATACGCCCCTCGGATCACATGGAATAATGTGTGGGAGGATCAGGTCAATTTGGACGATGTCACTATGGGTCCAGAAGCCACGGCATGATTAGCGCGCTATAAGATCTGATGCCGGCCATATTATTTTTAAGCTTTTATCGCTACAAAAAAATCGCTCCCCACCTCATATATAGAACAAGTACCATGGTAAATATAGTCGAAGATTTTTTTTTTGGTTATATCCTGTCATTTCTGTTTTGAACCTGTATATGTATAAAAAATGGCGCACAGTATATAGTATGCGCCCCTTGGTTCAAAAACTAAACAATGAGCAGGCATCTTTAAGGCCTCTCTAATCACATGGATCATGCTACAGACTGAACGATGTCAGTGTGGATCCAGAAGCTACGGGATTGTATTAGTCATGGACGATAAGCTGGATGCTAACACATGATTCTCCGATCACATGGATCATGTTACAGTCTGAACAATGTCAGCATGGATCCGGAAGCTACGGGATTGTATTAGTCATGGACGATAAGATGGATGCTGGCACATGATTCTCCGATCACATGGATCATGCTACAGTCTGAACAATGTCAGCGTGGATCCGGCAGCTACGGGATTCTATTAGTCATGAACGATAAGGTGGACGCTGACACATGATTAGCGGGCGATAAGAGCTAATGCCATATTATTTTTGTCAGTGTTTATCTTGCTGTACCTCTATCACGATAGCCAAAAGTAAAATAAAAAAGGTGCCAACTCAGTATATGTGCAGTTTCAATTGGCACAGCGACACACAGCAGGACCTGGCATGCTAGGATAGTCGATCGCTGGCATCATGAGCAGATGCTCCAAAAAAACAAGAGACTAGCCTAGTCTGCACTACTGAAAACTTGATTTTCCTCCGCCGGTATGCCCTTCACCATTAAAATTGAAATATTTCTAAGAAAGTACATTTAAATGGTGTTGCCTAAAGGAATATATAGTGTACAAGACACTGCTTTTTGATCAAGACATGGAAGCCGCTCATGAAGACCAAGATGGAGCTTGTAGCTGAAGAGATGTTACACCTGCTGTCAACAAACGCCCGCTGATCAACTGAAGGGCGTGGAGCTGTTAATTAAGCTGCCTGCGCAGAGGAGATCTGCCTGGAAGGAGCATGTGTTCTTTTGAACTAGGAAGTTTATTGTGTTCAGTTGCTTCTCTGTAGCGTGCCATCAAGCCGCTTTTCTCTTGTTAGAACTTCGGTTTATTTCGTTGCTAGTTTGTTTCGTGTTAGACGTATGTTTAGATGAATGCTTAGATGACCTTGCATGGCACTTATGAGTGCATGGAACTGTTAAAACTGGTTTAATCTAGGGTTAGACCATATGGTGTTCGATAAACTTTCAATAAAGCAGGGTGCATGCCTTTGGTGTAAAAAAAATACATTTATATATTTTTTTGATTTAAATTTTGATCAAATACAATTATATATCCACCAGCTAGCTCATATAGAGCAACTCCAAGAAAATCCCTCAAGTCAAGGCCTTTACTTTTGATTTGAGAGCTCAACCTCAGTTCTTGCATCTGCTCGAGCTCCTCAAATCCTTTTTGATAGGCACTGACACGTAGGACCCACTTGCCATTCTTAGTTTCTTCGACCTGCACGCTCCCTCTCAAGGGTTCGTTGGGGGTCACAATATTGCGCCCGAGCTGCCCCGCTCTGGCAGGGGAGTTGGAGTCCACTCGACGGATGAGGTAGAGACGCCGGGGAGGTTCTCCTCCGACAAGTGGACACCGGTCTCTTAACCGGTGGATCCAACGATGCCGGTCTCCCTCTTACCGACACCGATCTCCTTCCTACAGGTGAGGAGACAAGTGAGCAAGGTGCTTGTTGATTATACCTGGGCATTTTGCAGGTCTTGTCGTTTTTGGACCTGTCCAAAAGAAATCTAGGTTATTTTGGGCTGAAAAATCCTGCCCATAACCATCCCACTAGACAGAATGGGCCCCAAGTTTTGGGTCGGTGCTGCGTATTTTACAAAGTGTAAAATAGCTAAACTTACTATTTCGGGATGGGCTCATGAGAAGAAAAAATTTCTAGGCGATAAGTTCTATGCACAAGCCCTGTCCAATAAAGTTTGTGGGTGACGCAAAACCCATCGTGGTCGGCACGGGCTCAATTTGATAAGGTATAATGGGGATGCGGATGACGAGTCGATAGGAGACGTACTTCAGATGGAGGAAGCGGTAGGGCGCACAATTTCTATAACAAGCTAATGGGAGGAAGTCTTGCATCTGGCGCCGCCACAACACCATGTAGTTCCTATCACTACCACAATCTTGAATTCCTTGCGTGCCAAACCCCTCCCCCCCCCCCCCTCCACACACCCTACACACACACACACACAAAAAAAGGGGTTAAACTGCCAAGGAAATGATCCTTGACCACATCAAGCAAACACAAAGAATGATAGAAAGGTAAGGTAAATTAGTTTCCTTGGCAGTTTTGGTACTAATGGATACTTTCCTTGGAGGATAGCCGCCAAGAAAACTATGACTAGACTTAATTTGCCAAATGGCTAAGGAAAAATTGCAATAGACAAGGAAAGTGGTTTTCTTGAGGGCCGACAACCTTCAAGAAAATTATCTAGACGATCGAAGTAGTAGTTGTTTTCTTGGATGCCCTTTTACCCCCAAGGAAACTGTAATTTTCATTGGCTTCTATTGACTGCCAAGGTAATTATGATTTCCCCAAGGCAAGCTTCTAAGGAAATACATAGGAGCAACAAAAAAATTGCTTGCAATAATCAATGAATAATGGATACATCTCTCATGCACATACTTATATAACTATGAGACTATGTGAGAGATTATCCATTTGCGTATAATATGTATAGTCCAACTTTGTTAATATCATTTGAAAATTAAATTAATTGCAAGTTAATTGCAACAGCCAGAAGAGACAATGGTGGAGAATCTTTATATTTAACCCTTTCTAAAATAAATATTTCAATATTAACCCTCCTAGAAAAAATTGCATGAGATAATCCCTTTGGTTGCCATCCCCATTGGCGCGACCAAACAACATAGTCGGGCCATATGCATTGGCGAGATAAGATATGCCACATTAGGCGGCGTTTTAGATGTGGAAAAAGCTTGTCGCGACAAGAAAATACTGTCATGCCAACGGGAGTGGCGTGACAAAACTAAAATTTCAAAAAATCATAACAAGTTTAGCACCATAATAATCACGTACCTCTACTTGTCACATTAGAAATTTAATATCATTTTTGTGTGTTGTCAAATGAAGATATTTTTATACCAAAATTGTAGCAGTAAAAAAGATCTAGATGCTTATAGTTTTGAGTTTTTACATTTGAAGTAGTTAAGATGTCGAAAAATAGTATAAAGCCTCAACTGCATATTAAGTTGCTGATATTATTTTTTGAACACCATTACAATATCAAATGTAAAAGTCATTTTTTAAAAAAAATACATAGTACAACACGGACGCTCACAACAAGTATCCATACTCACCCCTATGAACACACGGAGGTAAATCCTACTTCTATGAGCACCTCCGAAGGACTAAGTCGCTTACCACTTAATAAAGAATAATGCTAAAAAATATGGTATAAATTCAGAAAACATTAGTGCCAAATTGAGGGCTTAAATCCGAGTGGACATGTTCACCATAGGGACCTAACCAAGACACACCTCGTAATTTAGTGAAGCCTACAGCTGTGCATTAGATACAGGCATATACGGCCCATATATAGGAATCCTTGGAATCGGGTCGATCGAAAACATTTTTGAAGTTTCACTTTTGGACTCTATATACTATTATAACAGTTAGAAGCTAGATCAGGATTGTTCTAAGTTCTAACATTGGTATGCCTATATCTATATGACAGGTCGGACCAAAGTTTGTGACGGCCCTGGTCCAGTCGTAACGCGCTCGGAGTGTTAGGGTTTTCGATCCTCCATGGCGCCCGTGGAGGTGGTCCACCGGCGGCGGCAGTGGCAGCACAAGAACTGGAAGAAGGAGCTGCTGGCGAGCAGCAGCATCCATGACATCCCGACGGCGTGCTCAGGGCTAATGCTCCTCGCCTCGACTCCCCGCTCCGGCTCATCCGCGCGGCGTGTGTCTCGCAAGCGGTGGCGCCCGTGTGGTCACCGATGGCGGTGCAGGCGAAGGCCGGGTCTTCCTCCGCCTCGCCCAGGTCGCTCCACCCTCCGGTTGTCGTTGGCGGTTCCACCACCACACCGGTGTCGAGCCCCGGTTCCTGCCCTTCTTGTCGCAGATCGACGGCAGCCGCTTCTGATAGCCAAGGATCAATCAATCTCAAGCATGAACATGAAGTGGCTAAACCTAGACACACGATTGCGCAAGAACAAGAACGAAATTTGGATGAACACACGATGAACACCACGCGGCCCGAAGCGGGTGACGGTGCCCTTTTCACCTTGATTAAACTCGAATCAAACACTATTACAAAGTAACCGATGCGCTAACATGCGCTCCAAGCATCCAACTATTTATACCAATAGCTAGTACACACACTTACTTAATGAAAACCGACACTAACAAAGGATACAAGATGGCTAGAAACAAACACGAAGAATCGCCGGCGTCGTGTCCGTAGTCACCCCTCTCCCCCGACGCTCCTCGGCTTCCAACTGATTTTCCCGCCATCGCGTTTATTCAAATTCTAACAACGATCTTACCGAACCATCTTCACCATGACGACTACATCATCGGGGAACACAAGATTAACCAACATTCTCCCCTTAATCTTGATGATCACCGAGCTTCAACTCCCAACGGATGGATCATGACACTCGGCTTCACACTGCGGCCGGGGGCTTTGTCGGTGCATCCGCTTCTGTTCATTTGTCCAAACTCTTTTCACCAAGATCGACCACATTCAATACACTCTCGATGAAGTGATATGGCCCTTTGTTTTCTCCTTGAATGAGCACCAAGTCACCAAACTTTCATTCGGGTAGAAGGCCATTCCTCCCGTGCTTCTTCTTCCAACAAGATCACCACCCACATCACTATCCGAGTATCCAACTAACACCTCTTCGACTTGTTTTGTGTATACACCAATCCATAGTCGAGTGTCCCTTGCGAGATACCTCGAGAATGCGCTTTATTTGCATTCTGTGTTTTATGGTGGGCTTCTCCATAAATCTGCTAGCAATCCCAACCGAGTAAGAAAGATCGGCCTTGTATGCAACAAGTACCTCGGACAACCAATCACTCTCACGTATACATTGCATCAACTCTCTCCCCTTGTTTGTGCGCATCTAGCTTAGCACCGGGGTCCATAGGAAACTTTCTTTGGGTTACAATCACCCATCCCAAATCGTGTCGGTATCTTCTTTGCATAGCTTCCCCGCCTAATTGTGATATGATCTTGATGTTGCTTCACTTCTATTCCCGGATAAAATGATAGTAACCCCAAATCACTCATCTCAAATTGTGAAGTCATCTCTTTCTTAAACCTGTCAATCTCGACGGATGCGCACCGATCCTGAATTAAGTCATCGACATATACTCCAAGAATTACTTGCACCTCTTCCAACACCCCTCTTGTAAACTGCGGACTCACTAGCACACTTACTAAAACCAAGTTTTCTCAAACATTTGTCAAGCTTTATGTTCCAAGCTCTAGGTGCCTGTCTAAGCCCATATAGAGCTTTTCTTGAGTTTCACACCATGTTCTCTTTTCCCTTCTGAACATAACCCTCGGCTATGCAACATACACCTCCTCTTCTAATTCACCATTAAGAAAAAGCAGTTTTAACATCAAGATGATGAACTTGCCAACCTCTATTTGCTGCCATTGCTAAGATCACTCTGATTGTGTCAAGCCTTTCAACTGGAGCAAAAACTTCTTCAAAATCAACACCTTGCTGTTGCACATACCCTTTGGCTACTAATCTAGCTTTGTGTTTCACAACTTCCCCATCTGCATTCCTTTTCAACTTGAAAACCCACTTGAGCCCAATTGCCTTGTGCCCCGGTGGCGACTTTGCGGATCCCAAGTACCATTCTTCTGAGATTGATTGCATCTCACTATCCATGGCTTGTATCCAATTAGGGTCATCACCGCTCTTTGAAATTTGATGGCTCCTCCATCATAGCTAACAATGCAGGTTGCATCCACTACATAGTTCTCCTGCACTTCTTCCGAGCTTTGCCGTTCTTCATCTCAATCATCATCCTCTTACGGATCTGATCCCAAACTCACAACATTTGTATGTTGATATATCTCATTCACATCCCCCGAACCTCGGAGGAGTCTCATCATAATTGTCACCGTCCCACGGTTTGAGTCATCTCCCGATTTGATCCCGAGTTTGAGTTCTTGACAAAGGGTGTTGATGCTTCACTCTCTATTGTCGGATTTTGGTCGAGTCGACCTCCATCTCGATTCTCCGTAGATTGCTTCTCCCCTACAATAGATGACTCTGCACTACTTCCACCTCCACTCAAGTCAACATAGTGATCATTATGAGCACCATTACTGAACATCTTGCTCAACATCTCCTTCCGGAATGCAAGTACCACTCCCCTATCTCCATTTCAACTGAAATTTTCTCAGTTTCAGTAGCATCCCAATCCCACTTCACTGTTTCCTCAAACACCACATCCCTGCTAACCACAATTCGGTTAGATTGAGGATCAAACATCCTGTGAGCTTTGCTACCCTCTTCTATTCCAAAGTACACCATTGGTTTACATCTGTCATCCAGTTTCTTCAAATAAGGCTTCACTTTGTTTTGACATGACCTTTGCACCCAAAAATTCTCAAGTGACCCGGATGTGGTCTCTTGCCATTCCATGCCTCATATGGTGTTCTATAACCCATTGCTTTAGTTGGCAGTCTATTAATCAAGTAGACTGCATGTCTAACTGCTTCAGCCCAAAATCTTCCCGGAATCTTCATGCTTTTCATCAAGGCCCTTGTCATCTCCATCACTGTCCTGTTCTTTCTCTCCACCACACCATTCTGCTGAGGTGTGTATGGAGCGATGAACTCTCTTTGATCCTAGCTTGGTCACGCAGCATTGTGTAAGACTCCATTTAGGAATTCACCACCTCTATCGGACCTAAGCACCTTGATCTTGTCATTACAATTGTTTTCAACTTGAGCTTTAAACTTGACAAAAGCACTCACTGCCTCATCCTTAGATTTGAGCATAAAAACTGAACACCACCTTGTACAGTCATCAACACAAAGCATGAAGTACTTATTTCCACTAACAGATGCAGGTGTGATTGGACCACACAAATCAACATGTACTAATCCCAATGGTTCATCTGCTCTCCACAATGCACTTCTAGGAAATGATAATCTAGTCCGTTTAGCAACTAAACAAGATTGACAGACTTGATCTGGTTTCTGAATTAGTGGCACTCCACCTGCCATCTCCTTGTCAACTAGTTGTTTCAAAGCATGAAAATTCACATGACCTAACCTGCCATGCCACAACCATCCTTCATCCTCCACACTAGCTAACAAACAAACAGGTTCCCCAACACTAAGTCCAATTTTGTATAGTCTATTTCCACTTCTCTCAACACACATGATCAGTCTATGTGGGATTTTCTCAGTGACAGTGATAATGTCCTCATCCATCACTACTCTACGACCATGTTCAGCTAGTTGTCCAAGACTAATCAAATTTTCTCTAAGTTTGGGAATGTAATAAACATCTCTAAGTAACCACTAATTACCATCATTTCCTTTGAACATAATTGAGCCTATACCGGTAATGTCAACAGTAGAACCATCACCAAATCTTACCTTACCGGAGAAAGTAGAGTCAATTTCTCTGAACTTTTCTTTGTCTCCAGTCATATGGTTGCTTGCTCCACTGTCTAGACACCAGGTATCTCCTGTGGGTTCTCCATTGCCTGCAAAATGCAACTCTGGCTGCATAGATCCACCATTCAGACACAACTTGCCCTGAACTCTCGGTTGAGTGCTTCTCCCTGGGTTCTCCACCTCTAACTCAGCAAACAACACCGATGGCTCCATTTACGCCTTCAAATGATGAGCTTCTTCATCTTTCTTCAGATTTGGGCACGGTTTGCATAGTGGCCATTGAGCTTGCATCCAAACACTTGATATGACTCTTGTCTTTCCTCTCGGTGCTCCTCGCATCTCCACGTCCACCTCGGCCACTCCGGCCTCCACCACGTCCATGCCCTCTACCTCGTCCTCCGTCAGCCCGATGGCTTGCCACCTCGCACCCTTCACCACTAGATCTCTTACGTCGTGCATCCCACTCAGCTTGAGTGAGGAGCACCTGACCACTCTCGGATCTCCCTCCTCTTGACTTGCCAGTTCGTTCCTCATATGTCCTGAGGCGTCCAATGGCATCATCAAACTCCAGTGTCTTTAGGTCTTGATTCTGTTCTATCCCGCCCACAACTTGGATGAATCTGTCAGGCACGGTGTCGAACAACTTCTTCACCATGGCTCTATCCTCCAAGGTCCCGCCTAACTTGCTGAATCTAACCGACATTGCCGGTCGGTTTCCCAAGAAATTCGTCGACAGTGTCTTCTTCCTTCATCTTGAGTGCATCAAACTCATGCGCAAAGTTTGTAGGCGTGCATCTCGACACGCTCTGCCCCTACAAACCGTGCTCTGAGTGACTCCCACACCTCTCTTCCACTCTTCTTCTTCGCAACTTGCATCAGTAGATCATCGGACAAACACTGAAACAAGTGCGTGCGCACCTTCTTGTCTTTGGTCGTTTCTGCCTCCGTCAGAGCGCGTGTCGCGTTCCCCTCCGACGGCTCCACGATCCCCACCACCCCTTGCTCCTCCATGATCGCTGCACCCGTATACTCCAACTGGTGTAGTTCGTCGATGTCGGCGTCGAGAAAAGCTGCCGGTAACCTCCATCGCCCGGCTCTCGTCGCCCGTCACCAACGCCATGGACACACGCTATGTGGTGGTTGTGCTTGATGATTGAGCGGCTCTGATACCACGTGATAGCCAAGGATCAATCAATCTCAAGCATGAACATGAAGTGGCTAAACCTAGACACACGATTGCGCAAGAACAAGAACAAAATTTGGATGAACACACGATGAACACCACGGCAACCGACAGGGTGACGGTGCCCTTTTTCACCTTGATTAAACTCGAATCCAAACACTATTACAAAGTAACTGATGCGCTAGCATGCGCTCCAAGCATCCAACTATTTATACCAATAGCTAGTACACACACTTACTTAATGAAAACCGACACTAACAGTGATACAAGATGGCTAGAAACAAACACGATAACTGCTCGGCGTCGTGTCCGCAGTCACCCCGCTCCCCCGACGCTCCTCGGCTTCAAACTGATTTTCCCGCCATCGCGTTTATTCAAATTCTAATAACGATCTTACCGAACCATCTTCACCATGACGACTACATCATCGGGGAACACAAGATTAACCAACAGCTTCGCGTGGACAAGGACTCGGCGTTGCCGGCGGCGCCGCGGCGGCCTCATCTTGCTCCGGCGAGGTACGGCCGGTCGCGCCGCGCTCTGTGCCGACCCTCGTCGTCTACGACCCATTGACACGCCAACGCTGGTCGATCTCCCGTCCGTGTCGAACAACAAGCAGGACTATCGCTACTGCATTACAGGCGTCTTTCTGCTGGGCGGCAACGGCGGCAACATCTCCATATCGAACTTCAGGGTGCTGTGCTCGCTCGACGCCGACGCCGCCGACCCTCAGGCCTGTATATTCTCCACAGCCAACGGCGGAGAGTGGGACTGGCTGTGGGTGTTGCCGGCGGAGACCTATCGTCAGACCACGAATATTTTCGACTACACGCTGCCATGGCCTCAGTTCTTGCGGGCATGCCCTTTGCTACGGGCGTTTTGCTGAACAAGCGTCCCTTGTCTATCACATTATTTTATATAAGATTTGTTACTTGCTTGCAAGGAACACCTGTTCCTTCTCTCTGAACAAATATTATCACCACAAATGAAGTTCCTTTCAGTTAACTAGGATTGTCTCTATGCGTATTCGTAACAGGAGGCATTAAAAATGCAATATATGTTTGAATTATTGACTCAGCTGCTCCTGTGTGACTCGTACAACTGCACACCTCATATAGAGCGAGTGATGACTGCCCATATCACTGATTTCTTTCCCATCTCATTCCGCGTGGCACTTCATGTCATTTCTAGTATCACAAAAGCAACCGTCCTATTGAGTGCATGTTTGTCATCACATCTTCCTGTGTCTGAAAAAGAATTGTTGACACTAATTAGTTCTCACACCTGCAATGAGCTAGATCGCTCGGTATAGGTGAGCCAAAGACGAGCAGGGCTGACTTTTTAAGTCGACCATGACCTAGGAGTGTGTTTGGACACGTGCACTTCACCTCGAGCATTAGGGATGAGTGCGATACATAAGACATGTTCTTGGAGAAGCCTATTCGGTTGCACGAGACACGGAGTACGTAGTAGGGAAAAGTGTACTAGATTGCTTTCTAAACGATAGTGTATGGTTGTACCTCAATCGACTGTGGTCAGTCCTTTTGTCACGGGACGTAGTATAAACAGCGACGAAGCTATAGCGGGGGCATGCAGGCCGGGCTCCAGGCCCCCTACTGTTGCCAGGAATTTGGAGCCCCCCCACCCTAAACTTTTATGTATAATTATATATATTAAGAGGGTTAAGCTTGATTAGACATTGTTCAGCCCATCCTAAAATTATTTCTGGCTTCATCGTTGAGTATGAAACCTCTGAAATGTTTGCTTGTTGATAACTTGATATAGTAGTATCAACGGTGTATTCCCTTAGCTCCTTCGCGAGTGCGTGCCATAAGAATATGTGGCAGATTTCTATATCTCTTGATTTTGCATTCAACCCCTTATTCATCATGTATATTATATATTCTCAAACTTTGATGGCAGTAACTCCAATTTGCAAAGGCAGAATAACATTCGTATGGAATGCAATCTTTTAATTGGTATGTACTACTACCAAGTATTATACGTATGATAAACTCATATATATATATATATTTTTTTCATTTCGGTACATATGTGTTTTAAGCATTGAAGCTCTGTATTATATTATATTTAGAATCGGCTGGGCTTGGAAGGAGCGCAGATCCCAACGGCATGGGATCATCCAACACAGACAGGTGGGACCAAAATCCTCATCGCGGCAGCATATATAGGCCCAGTTCATGCCACCATTGCTCTCGCGGATCGCGGCGACGTTAGGGTTCCGATCGATCCTCCTGCGCCGACGCCCATGCTGGATCGACGACAGCGGCAGCGGCGCAAGGGCCGGAACCGGAAGGAGGCGGAGGACGCGAGAAGCATCCATGACGTCTCGGACGACCTGATCTGGCGGATCCTCCTTCGTCTCGACTCCCCGATCTGGCTCATCCGCGCGGCCTGCGCCTGCAAGCGGTGGCGCCGCGTGGTCACCAACGGCGCGGACGAAGGGCGCTCCTTCCTCCGCCTCGCCAGCTCGCTCCACCCGCCCACGGTCGTCGGCCAGTACCACAACTATACCGGATTAGTTACTGCCGATCCCGCCAATCGGTTTGTGACAACCGTCTACAATCGGTTCGTGCCATCCTCGTCGCCGGCAGCTGCTCCAATCGACGGCTGTCACTTCGCCGTCGACCACTTACGCTTCAAGAACTCGTCTTGGCACGTCACCGACTGCCATGGTGGCCTCGTCCTTCTCCGCAGGATACATCGGATGTCGTTTGAAACAACCTCGGTGCCAAATCTCATCGTCTACGACCCACTGACACACAACCACAGGAAGATCTACAGTCCGCCCCCGCCGCACAAGCAGCTCGACGGCGCCGACATTAGAGACGCCTTTCTGCTTGACGGGGACGACGGCAACATCTCCATATTAAATTTCAGGGTGTTCTACCGTTGCTTCATGGGTGTCGGCG
This sequence comes from Hyparrhenia diplandra, assembly GCA_015847255.1. Classification (NCBI taxonomy): domain Eukaryota; kingdom Viridiplantae; phylum Streptophyta; class Magnoliopsida; order Poales; family Poaceae; genus Hyparrhenia; species Hyparrhenia diplandra. Next base: position 130,009 of record JADLZK010010592.1, on the reverse strand, counting down.
CCCATCCCGGTGCCTGTGTATTCTCAACTGCTAAAGGTGGGAACTGGCACTTCCTGAACGACGGATTTACCTATTGCTGTTGGCATGTGGCTGGCCACGTCGGCAGATCCCTGTACATGGGCGTGATCTCGGGTTTCGTCGCAACCCTAGATAATACTAGCTTGGTGTTCTCCAAGGTCGCACTGCCCATTCGCCCGGACATGCTAAAAATCCCCAAATCATCGTCAACATTCACCGTCGTCCATAGCGCCGGCGTGGGTCCCGCTTCACCGCCGAGGGCTAGCATCGTCCATGTGCGCGGTGAGCAGGTAGAATTGTTCCGTCGGGTCAATGACAGCGGCGAGTGGATGCTGGAGCATATCATCCCCAACCTGTCGGAGAGGACCGCGACATGTGATCTCTTAAGTCTCCCTGGAGAAAAGGATAGTCTGGATAGATATATGTCGATGAACTGGATCATGATGAAGAAGATCGGTATAGTGTGGAGCACCATGGCAAGCAGTGTTAACGCTGACGGCGCTCCATTGGCTCTCTTGTCAGCACGTCGTTCAGATTGTTCTGATAATAACGTTGACTGCCGCTGGTTCTTCTCTATCGATGTAAATACGATGGAGCTGCAGGTGTTGCCGGAGCTACCGTATTGTCGTAACACGAGGTCGATCTTCACGTATAGTCTGCCATGGCCTCAGTTCTTGGGGGCCTGTGTCAGCAGCAGCTCTCCTGCATCGTCGAGCCAGGATGGAAGAGTCGACGAGGCGGACAAAGATCACCAAGTTGCAACTGGGCCTCGCCGTGGCACGCGGAACCGCAAGCCCAGTGGAAAGAGTGCACAGGCCGGAGTGAGCATATGATCAGTCTCTGATAGCTGGCAATATATGTAGTTAGAATTACAGGAGAAGGAAGCAACTATGAACAACGCATTGTAACTACTCCAACCATTCCTCTGTTCTTCTGGATTATACTTGCAATTGCTACTATTCTATACTCCCTCCCCTAGGTATATGCATGACATTCGGTTTATATTACTTATCTATCACACTATTTCTACATCGTTTATATGTATTTATTTAGATGTTTGCAGGAGTCAGACATTTCCAGTGTCAGTGATCATTTATAGTATTTGATTAATATCATTGCATGAGCGAGCTTGTTTTGATCTCAGTTTCAAATTCAAATGCCAAGTCCAAAGTGTTGTTTGTTGCTTGCAATTGTTACCGTCAACCTTTTTATGTATTATCTTTACACGTACACGTTCTCAACTTTTAGGCGATTCAGACCTGTTTCGTATCAATTTTATTCTTTAGTCTTCACAATCTAGTACCAATGAAATGAAAGGTGGTCATATATATATAAACTAACTTGGCATTAAGGTGTTTAGTGCTTTGTTGCAATTTGGCCTATACTAGAAAAACAATTTGGCCCATTCTTGCAATGGAAAGAATAAAAAACTATCTAATACATGCATTCATGAAAAACACGGATGAAGAAATGCTATATGTTTATTTCTGTCCTCTCTTTACATGAAGTTGACTACGACATCCATAATTTTTTTTTTCGGAGAGAGTTTATGAAACTACGGGAGACAATCATCAATTTAAAACTATACTTTTCAAACACATTCTCAAATGAAAAACACGGGAGCACGTAGTCCTTGTTGGCGCCATGCATGTGTGTGTGTGTCCAAGCTACAATATGGTATTAGCACGTAAAGGAGGAGAAGCTCACCGTTGCCATGGCACCAGCCGATGAGCTGCCCCAGATTGCGGTGCCTCAGACGGCTGATGATCCTCACCTCCGGGGCGTATACTCCTTCCTCCCCTTCTTGGACCCCTTGGACACCCTCTTGACGGCAACATGAAGGTTCATCTCCTGCAGGAATCCTTTGTACAATGACCCAAACCCTCCTTCTCCGAGCTTCTGGCTGTCCGAGAAGTTGTTAGTGGCTTTGGCGACTTCCTACAGGTGGGGTGGACTGCAGTTTTCTGCCGGTGGGGTGAGAATGGATGGTGCCTGTGATTGTTATGTCTAGGATGTGGTGATGTGGCGGTGATGTCGGTATCTCCATGGTAACCACGTGCTCTGTGGTGGACTCGTCGGGGATTACAGGGTGCTCCGCCGATGGATTTGTGGATCGGACGGTGTAACAATGGTGTGCATTGTGGATGGCGTGAACATGCACGCTCGTAAAGTAGTATTTAAGCTACAAGAAATGTGGGGTTACCCTGGTGGTGCGCAAGGTCCATGTTGGCGGGGTGGTGCAGAGGGCCCAGGGGTGTTGGTAGCCTTGGGCTGGTGAGCATGGCGCGGTGGTGACCCTGGTGACGGCGTGGCTTTGGTGAGGGGGTCGTGTGGTGGCGGTGGCCGGGGACCTGTGGTGTTGGGGGACGCTCCTCGTCTATGCCGTCCTTCCCCTCTGGACTTTGGCGGCAGCTGCGGCGCGGCGCTGAGGGAGGCTGGACTTCGGCTTGGAGCTTGGTTGGTGGGGGTGACGCAGCTTCGGCTGCTTGCGTGGCTGGCGTGTCTATCCTCTCCGGTGGGGCTTCTGCGGGGGGTGTGGCAGCGACGAGTGGGTCGTCGTTTTTCCTCTAGTGTGGAGAGCTGGTGGAGTTGCTTGGTGTGCTCTAGTTGTGGCGAGGTGTCTCGTGTCGACGTCCCAATCCGACCGAGCATGTTGATGGAAGCTCGTGTTGATGGCCCAATCCAACCGAAAGTGGTGCTTCATGGTTATCTTTTCTTCCATCCTCCTCGCTGTTAGTTGAGTTGTTCTAGTGGAGGCTAGTAGTGTCAGGTTGTGTCGATGCCCCAATCCGACCAACCAAAGAGTTGAGTGGCCGGGCGCTGGTTGTGGCGCGAGTTGAGTTGATTTTGGTGCCTAGGGTGCGGACGGAGTAGGGTACCCTCCACGGTTGCATGGTTTTTTTACTCGGGCCGGTTTCGGGTCAAAAAACTGGGCGACACTTGCATTTTTCTTTATTCGTCTAATAGAAATGCGGCAAAGCTTTTGCCGTCCTTTCAAAAAAAAAATGTGGGGTTACCAAGCCGGTACGCGTTAGCAGTCTGTAATATAATTTTTCTTGAGGTTCTATATAACCCCAAGGCAATCATATATCTGAGCTTAATTAATTCAAGGTTCAATTTCGCCCTCTCAATGAAATTGTTGTCCCCAAGGATTAAATGACCCTGAATTTCCCTTCTTAGAATAAAACCCTAATGGAATAATATTATTTTTTCTTGTACTATCATATTCTTATACAGTATATTATATATGTCAGATAAACCTAAGATCAATGAAAAAAAAAATCTGTGCACGGCTGTTTTAAGCACTGTAACTGTCATGTGGGCTGGGCTTCGAAGTGGCCCATAGCAACAATAATGGATTCGTTTCGAGAACCGGCCGGATCGGACTATATGGACCACCAAAGTTTGCCCGGAGTGTTAGGGCTTGCGGCTTGCCATCCTCCATCGCGCCCATGGAGATGCAGCGGCGGCCGCGATCGGGGGCGAAGAGCATCCATGACCTCCCGGACGACTCGCTTAGGTGGATCCTTCTCCGCCTCGACTCCCCACTCTGGCTCATCCGCGCGGCGTCCGTCTGCAAGCGGTGGCGCCGCGTCGTCACGGACGGCGGCCGCGCCTTCATCCGCCTCGCTAGCTCGCTCCACCCTCCTACCGCCGTCGGCCAGTACCACATCCGCACCAATGGCGATCCCCGGTTCGTGCCCTCCTCGTCGCCGCCCATCGACTGCAGCCGCTTCTCCGTCGACGATTTCCTCACCACGCAGATGCAATACTCGCGTCGGCACGTCGCCGACTGCCACGGCGGCCTCGTCCTTCTCAGCACGAGCGGCGGGCTGTGTGCAGGCTCCGCCGTGCCAAGCCTCATCGTCTACGACCCGCTGACACGCAAACACCGGGCGATCTCCGGTCCCCCAACGCGGAACGACGAGCAGGGCTTTCGCTACGGCACGAGAGATGTTTTCCTGCTCGACGGCGACGACGGCGACATCTCCATAACGAATTTCAAGGTGCTGCACCGCCATCTCAACGACGCCTACGCCCCCACCGCCTGCGTGTTCTCCAGAGGTGACGGCGGGGAGTGGGGCTGGCGCTTCCTGAGTCGTCGGCTGTCAGACGTGGACCTGTATCCCCGCTGCTCGGTGTACGCCGTTGGCCGCGTCGACAGATCCCTGTACCTGGGCTTGGTGAAGGGTTCTAGGATCATCGCCATTGACAGCACCAGCCTGGCGTTCTCCATGGTCGATCTTCCCATCCACGTGGACACGCTCACGAATCAATTCGGTCGTTCGTCGTCATCATTCACGGTCGTCCACGGCGCCACCGGGGATTTTGGTCCCACTTCGTCGCGGCAGAGGACTGGCATCGTCCACGTGCACGGAGACAAGCTAGAGTTGTTCCGCCGGGTCGTCCAGGGCAGCGACCAGTGGGTGCTGGAGCACACCATCGCGAACTTGACGGAGGCGGCCACGACACAAGGTCTCTTAGCAGTCTGCCCGGAGAAGAAGGGTATACGTATGGCGTGGAGCACCATGGCGAGCACGAACGTCGACGGCGCTGCGTTGGCTATCCTGTCAGCACATCGTTCAGATATCTACGATGGAAGGCGCTGGTTCTTCTCTATCGATGTAAATACGATGGAGCTGCAGATGTTGCCGGACGTAGCGTATTGTCGTGGGACGACGTCGGTCTTCACCTACACGCTGCCATGGCCTCAGTTCTTGCGGGCATGCGCATGCCTTTAAAAGGCTTAAGCCCTTGGCAACGTTATTTTGCTGAACGAGCATTGATTTACTTATCTGTCACATTATATAGATGTTTCTATGTTTGCACAATTGCACGAGTCAGACATTTCCAGTCTCAATGATATATATAGTCTGTGTTCGGATTATTTCATTGCAGGAGCAAGGTCTTTTTTTTTTTTTTTATTTGGTCTCTGCACGGACCGGGACGTAGGGGCATGGACTAATTGCCGATTCAGCAGAACAAAAGAGATCAGGTTCTTTTGCTTGTTGGACAGCTAACATCCAGATAGAAATGTCTGACTCGTAATCCCTCGCCTGGTATATACATGCCAGGTTGTAAACGCTTGAGCTGTTCCTCGCAGATCTTTTGATTAATTTATATAAGGGAAATTGGTGATTTTGCCCTATTTTCGAGAGCAATGGTGATTTTGCCCCTGTTTTTTTTATGTGTGATTTTACAACCTGTTTTTCGTAGTTGAAGGCTCCGTTTACCCCTGGTTTTTACGGTGTTAATGGGATATGTAAAAAAAAAAAACCACCAGACCCACACACACTCGTCCGTCTCCCTCCCCCGCTCCCTTATCGTCCCGAACTCCGTATCGAACTCCCGTATCGAACTCCCGAACCCTAGCGAATCCAGGGGCGGCGGCGGGGGAGGAGCTCTAGGCCCGGTGGTGGCGGATCCGGCCCGGCGGCGGCGGATCCACAATCGGCGGGGGGCGGATCGAGGCTCGGCCAAGCGCCGCGCTCCCTCCCCGGCGCGTGCCTTCCAGGCCGGCGCGGCCAGAGTGGCGGCAGCGGCGATGACGAAGCGTCGTCGGCGTCGGCGCCATCATACGAGCCGTTCGAGCTGTGCCAAGGCTGCGGTGCTGCGCGTCGCCGACCAACGCGAGCAGCTGCGTGGACACGAGCTGTTGCTACGCCATCAACTGCAACCTCCCTGGCAAGCCCTTCGGCACCTGCGCCTTCACTCCGCAAACCTGCGGATGCGGCGCCGCCAACAACTGCACCCAGCCGGCGTCCCTGATCCATCGATGATCCATGCGTTTCTTCGCTCCCTCTTCCTGCAGCTTGGGCTCGATCATGCAGATTAGAGGACTTACTGATCACGTACTCTGGGATAGATTATCGGATTAATTTCTTGTATTCAATGAATATTGAATAGATATCATATATAATATATATGCTGGTTCATGGCCGGTATAAAGTTTTGTTTTTTTTCTTCAGAGATTTTTTGTGATTGCTGTTGTGTTGGTCTGAGTCTGATTATTGCTGGTGATTTCAGAGCCCTTTGATGAAAATTCTGTTAAATTTGTGTCAAAATATTGCTAAAATTATGTCAAAATTGTATGAAATTGTTGCTAAAATTGTATCAAATTACTGCTGAGATTATGTCAAAATCATGCAACGAGCCTATCTAAAGTAAGGGCAAAAATGCATGGGCAAAATGGTCTTTTCATGGTCCTTTTAACACGGTTAAGTGATGTTAACGGAATAGGGGTAAAACTTGCCTTCAATTCAAAATAACAGGGGTAAAATCGCACGTATAAAAAAAAAAAAAAAAAAACAGGCAAAATCATCATTTCTCTCAAAAACAGGGGCAAAAACACCAAATCTCGTTTATCTTTATACTACATAAAAAGGATGAAAGGGAGGCGGGTTTTTCGTGTGGAAAAAAAACTTGAGGTCGCTCCACCCCGCCCATGCGATCCCGTCGCCCCGCGACCCCCTTCCCACGTCGTGCGAAATTTTTGACCTTCCCAGATAATGCCATTGATTGACGGTCCCACTAAATCCTAATTCGTTGAATGCCACTTGATCTATTAGGAAAGCAAAACGTCAAAAGGAAATCACCCCGTGGGATCAGGAGCAGTAGTGATCAGGAGCACGCAATCACCGGCCTCCCTCACCGTGTATGAAAGTAAGACCGTTTTTCGTGCGGTAAAAAAATCGCACCGCTCGTCGCTTCGCCCGTGCGGTAATCCCGTCGTCGCTCCGCTGCCCCCTGCGATCGGTAATTTTTAGGAAACAGAACATCCACCCACCGATCACTAGTCCCCCGCCCCCTTCTGCTTTCCTTCTAAATCACCAGTACAAAAACAGGAAAGCCCCACCCCGACCGGTATTTAGGAAACAATAAAACCTGGACGGCGATCACGGCGCGAGACCACGGGCTACGCATTCCAATCTATCGACGTTGCGATCTCGTCCCGTTCCTCTTCCACCGGTGCCCTCGTGTGAAGCCGCGCTGTCGACCTACTCCGTCGATCCTCCGTCCATCACCAACTGCAAGTCGCCCTTGGACGTCTATAGGACGCCGTCGTCCGCCGTTCGTGCATGCCGCCATTGCAGGCGTCGCGCACCGGGCTTCATCGCCTACTCACCTGCAGCCGTCGTAAGTCCCCTTTGGTTTTTTTTGTCTCCAGTGGCGAGGCGAACAATCTCTGAAATTCATGTAGAGGACGGTCTTCACATTCGTTTACTTCCCGTGCCTCGCCCTCGGTAAGCTACCTGCCACCGATTTTTCTGGCGTTCTGTAGATGTGCTGTCAGGCCGACAAGGAGTTCCCGGATGTGAACCTGCACAAACACCACAGGTATAATTTAAGTATTGTAATTAACAGTGCACACTGACAAGTCTTTTTTGAACAATAAAGAAAAGAAATTCTTCTTCTGCTAAAAGCCCTGCCTCCCAGCTTCCACTAAACGCCCACTTGTACAGCCTCATCTCGTAAGATCGCTAGCAAGTGTAGGATTACAAGAGCTTGCTGCAAAAACCATTTTATCAGCATCTAGCATCATCAATGGTGTACCTAGCAGCTTTGCAGATTCCTAGGCATAAACCTTATAGTTAAATATGGCCAATCATCAGCCTGTTGTTGTTTGAAGGCCAAACCTCAATTTGAGAAAAAATAGCCCACTGGAAATTCTGTTCTTAAATATTGAAATTATATAAATACTGTAGAACAGTACTGCTGGATAGCATCAGAGTCATGCATAAGTTCCTTTGTATCTATGAATAATGTCTACAACATTTTTTTTGCTTTGTTATGCAGGGAGGACGCTAGCTACAGCCACTGTGGTCTTAGGCGAGAAAAGTTATAGGCTGCTACTGTGTTGTTCACAAGGTGACTATCAGTTTCCTACTACCTTTCTATATCGTTCTGTTGGAAGTCTGAACTACAACTTCATTTGTTACTATTGGCTCACTGCTCTTTATCACAGTTCTCAGTCTCAACTTTGGTCGCCTTCTCTGTTCTTATTGTCCACTTATCTTCTTAAACTAAGGAGGCAATGGATACAAATTACCAGTGAATAGATATACATTGAACTACTCTTCTTAAAACACCAGTGAATACAAATTATATATAGCCTAAAGAGAAAGGACTTGCTCCCAGGTTCTCTCCTCATCTATACATGAGTACGTTTTTCCTTAGATATTCTGGTGGCTTTTGGTTCAGTGACTACACTTTGTAGATAAAAAAAGAGAAAGGACTTGCTCCCAGGCAACACAAAATGGAACCAGTACAGTTTCTACTTTCATCTCGCCCCATATTGTAGAATGAAAAAACTAAATTCCAAATTAATAGGTGCTAAATAGAAGATTATTTCATCAAACTTTTTCTATAGGTAACACTGAATGTACAATTTTTTTAGTTGCCATTTGATTTATGGTGTAGTCTCTGAATTCAGGTAGACCATATTCAGAAATTCAAGGATTTAGAGGATATGCAAAACTTATGATCGAGCTGAGCTGCTACTTGGTTCTGATATATTTTTCAGGCCTTCTCTTTTCCAAAGATCTCTATTTACTTTCTCTATCATCTCTCTTGATACAAGGCCCTTTTTATTTTGGAGGAACAATCAGAAGTAACTAGGTACTTCAATGTGCATACCTGTTCAGAAGAATTATTAGTTGCCGTTGGTCCTTGCTGCTGACTGTCCATTCTGTGATGCAAAATTAGAAGCCAGTCCCACTGAACTCATTCTCAAATCCACATCCTGGCAGAAGGATAGTTAGAAAATAGACATGCCCAACCTTTCTTAATTAATTAATCAACTCACATGAAGTTCATGTACCTTTAACTGTGGAGATAGATAATTCTTAATGAACCAAAACTTCACTGGCCTCTGTCTCTTTTTTTAGAACACTCAAGATCATTATTTTGAGCAAACGCTCATACTTGCAACAAAAAACAACTCACAGCTAAATGACATGTTCTCATTGCTTTTCAGACATATTAGTTGGGTACTGAATACAGAATGTTGCAAGTTTCAGATGATATAATTTAGGACTGAACTCTAGGCCCGCTGGTGGCATTAAACTTCATGCAAGTTGCGTTTTGTTACTGTTCCATATGGACGAAAAACCCTAGACCGACCTAGAAATCTAGGTGGATTTATATTAATAAGAAAATAGTCTGGGCATACACATCTACACCCGACCACCTTAGCTATGCTCTGGTCCATTCAATACGAAATACAAACTGAATCATATCATGTGTTCCTCAATGATGACAGCAACTAGACCATGTAAGGTAATGGTGAGCAATAGCAAGTGACTGGGAACATGGCATAACTACAGAACATGATATACATATTGGTAAGGAAATAAATAAAACGTCCTAGAAATGGAGACATACAGATGCCTAGAAGCAACAGAGAATATATTTATGGTCTCCCCTTGTCTTGCATCCTTACGGTCCTGAATAAAGATATAGAAAACATGTAAGATATTCCTCTATGCAACAAACGTTGAATATAACAAGTCAAAATGCACATGACCGAACTACAGAAACTCCAGACCAACAAGAAAAGGTTAGGAATCAATTAAAACTTATATAATATAATAGGACTGAAATACCTCAGCTGAAAGTACACAATACTGAACTAATGACATGACTGAACCTGAAACTAAAGTATACCACTTCTGAAACATGAATTAAAACTGATCCAAATCTGAAACCAATGTAAACTATTATAGAAAACTTTAAATGAAATGCAAAATTACTTGAATATATGAACTTTTGTAGTTTTAATTCAGGTTTGGCAATCACCGATTGATTGCTAGGTACATGTTACTAACTGCAATCGGTCGGAGACAACAAGACCTGCTATCAGTCGAGACACTTGTAGTTAGGTCATATCCGAATACAATCAACTAATTAGGTTAATGTAGGGTTTGGTTGCTCAGTTTAGCACAGCAGGCTGGGAAGAGAAGGGATTGGCAAGTCTGGTGGTGCTCCTCGCAAGCCCCAACCTCCCAGACCACGGCAATGGCGGATCGGGGAGGGTTTGGGTGCTCGATGTAGCAAAGCAGGAAGGGAAGACGAGACGGGTTGGCACACCTGGTGGTGCTCGGTCTCGCGGTCACCAACACGGTCGTAGGAGGAGGCTTTCTTCCGCAAGGGCGCCGCCGGATCTCGGCCCACCCCGGCGCTCATATCCACTAGCTCCGGCGCTGGCGAGGAGGGCACGGGCGGCAGGGCACGGGCGCATGGGCATCCGCCGCCGCCGAGCTGGAGGATACAGCCCTCCCCGCGGCCCGCGGTCACGCACTTCGCCCGCGCTTGGAGGCGCCGGCCATCCCCGCGGCTTGCCCGCGGACGGAGGCGGTGCCCTCCTCACGGCTCGGCCATCTCGCGGCGGTGACGTCCCTGGAACTTCCGCCGGTGCCGAGGACGCTCAGCTCGCCCATCTCGCGCCCGCTACCGGCGTCCGCGGCTGCTGCTCGCGCTCTGCTGCGCGCGCCGGCATCTCCGTCACGCCGCGCCCCTGCCGCGTCCGGCGTGCCCACTTCCCCACCGGGATGCCTGTTCGCGTGGAGAAAGCAGGGGAGGAAGCAGGGGAGAGGAGAGAGACAGAGGAGTGAGTAGAGAGAGTGGTTGGGAGGGGAGAGGTTTTGTTTTTTGTTTCTTTTTATATAGATATATATATTATTTATGTATAAAGCTCTATATATGTTTGGCAACATTAAAGATTATTGCACTCGAGGCAACATTAAAGATTATTAATGTACAGATACAAAAATACATTATAAGTTGGATTTGACTAATTAAGCTAAATAATTATACTAATTTAAGGTTTGGTTATTTTGTTCTACAAAACAAATTTAAGGATTTAATTTTGATTTAATAATCATATGTTTAGCAACATTTAAATTTATTATATACATTTATAGAAACCTTGCTGTTATTTTGATTTAATTTAATAGGTTTTAGTCCAATAAATATTAAGGGTCCACATGGTACCTTGTTGTTATAAACGCTACGAAAACATCATGTCCTGGTGCTAGACTCTCTGGGCAAAATGTTTATACGTGATGACCTCGATAACGTTGTGGGTATTTTCTAACACAAGTATTTGTACACAATATATTATATTTTAGAAAGACTAATTGATTTGTTCTTTGATGATTATAAATAGCGACTTGGATTGTCGAAAACAGATAGAATTTGTATTGAAGACAAAAGGCCCGATAAAACACAACTGGCCAGATGTTGAAGTTGATAAGTGGGAAGTTATAGAGATTTTCCAAGACAAGAGAATACAAAAAGATGGGTATGTCAAAAATAATGATGTCTTATAAGTTGAGTTTTTCGCGCGACCTCTCTGATCTAACGTGTGTTTGAACATCTATTAATGTTGTATCTAACCAGGGGCGGATCCAGGATAAGCTCCTCGGGGAGGGCTAAATAGTGACAATTAGGGCTAAAGTTAAGAAATAATGGTAATTCAAGGACTAATAAACCGTATTTTACATGAGAGTTAAGGCTCCTGTAACTCAAGGACTAATAAACCGTCCCTGTATCTAGCATTTCATGTGGTTTATTCTTAATAAACTTTATTGAGTATTGGATTGGGAACGGTTTGTCTAACGAGTTCAATAAGGTAATTCACTAATATCTCATTATTTTCCATGTGATAAACACTAATATCTCGCATACGTGATGATATGAAGATGCGTCGAGAACTTACTCGTGGATTTTTGAAGATGGATTTTAATTTCATAGTGTCACTATACCACGGCCCAATTAAACGCGTCGACTAATGGTCGGGTAAAAGTATCAAAACGGCGTTGGGCGGTCGGTCGGTATATCTCACTAACAGGCGGTCGGTCGCCATATATTACTATTGGCGGTTGGTTGGTCGCTATTTTTATTTTGGTTTAGCGTTGGACGGTCGGTCGGGGATAACTCATTTATCGTGTCCGTCGGTCGGTCGGTATACTAAATTGGGCCTGCCCGCCCATGATTTAGCCCATTCGCCTCTAAAATTTCTAGGACATTACCAAACCCTAACCTCTCCTGTTTCCCACCCATCCCAGCCGCCACTCTCAACAGTCCCGACTCCTCCCTGCCATTGCGCCGCAACCCCGTCGAAGACCCCACTGGCGCTGCGCGCCCCTGCCGCCCCCGTGCCCGACGGTCCCCGACGCCCCCGTGCCTGATGCCCTCTGCCGCCCTACGCCCGACGCGTCCCTCACCGCCGTCGCGTCCCTCGCCGCCGTCGGCCGCCGCTGGCAGCGTGAAGGCGGTGTGCCCATCGTCGCCGGCGTGGAGGCAGCGCTCGCCTCGTCTTCAGTTGCGCTCGAAGCCCCTGGCGCCCGACACCACCTGCTCGAGGCGGCGGCTAGCAACCTTCCGGTGGCCGAGGCATGGTGGATCTGCAACCCCTTCTCAGACTGACGTCCAAATCTGCAGCTCCAAGGGCAACCACGTCAGGGCAGTTGCAGCTCCGAGTGCAGCCACCTTCGAGTGGCTGAGGTGAGCCCTTTGCCGGCGACAAGCACCCACAACACAAGCCATGTATGACTGTTCCTTCTCTTCCCTTTTGTGCAAAACTAAGCTCGAATCCTAATTTAAGCTATTTGGTTATGTGTATTCGGAAGAGATCTGATCTAATCCCATGTGTATGCTGCGGGACTGCAGGATGTGGGTTGAATTTTTTCAATATGACTAATTGACTAGTACTGATTTTTTTACCAGAGCAATATATGTTGAAAAATCTATACTTTCCTATTTTCAGTTATGGTCAAAGTTAGTGAAGCAACTCAATCAGTCTGTGTAAAAACAAATTGGTTAGTTATCCACCGTTCCAGCATCAAAGATCACATTTCTAGCGCTAGCCTGTTTAGCTATGAAAACCCATTTTGTTGGTATGCATCTTGATCAATTTTTTTATAAAATGCCAAGAATTTGATGAGTATACATCCAGCTTTTCACTGTAGGAAAACTGTGACTAGATAAGTTCAGATATGGACTTCGAAAATATCACCATCGAGTGCTTTGGAATCCAGTAATTCAGTACTATTTAGTCTCTTATATTAAATCACTGGACTTCTATCTGTGACTGGTATTATCAAAAGATCTGATGTATGATATTTATCCTTTTTTGCTTGTATTTGGAATAGCTGCATATGCTTTACCCTCTTGTGTAATCAGTAGTGCAACTTATTAAGTAGTGGACAGGTTATTGGTTTGACCTTGCATAAAACTGTGATTCACGGGATAACTAATTTGAAGAGGAGCAGAGTACAGAAAAATTTTATCTTGTCATTTTATTGTTTTTATTCTTGTTGCCTGATCTGTTAAATAGAAGGAAGCAGGGTATCGTTACCTGTTGCCTAATAGGTACTGTCGATGAGAGAATATGGTGGCTTAATTCTTTACATGATCTACTATGCAGGTTGCATCTTTACCTGACAGCTATTGTGGGACGAGAAAAAACTGATGGCTTAATGCTTTCTAAGTTATCTGTTCCATCACTTATTTGATATTGTCATTTCAGCCAAGGTTCTTGTTTGGCAGATATCTTATTCAGTTACTTGCAGAGAGGAAGAAGTTCCTCCTTTCTATACCAGACCCTCAAACCAAGGTTTGTGCTGAACTACTGCATGATAATAGAAACTTAGTGCTTTGCCATTAGAACTACTATTATTCACACTTACCAGTCAGACATGCTTTGGATAGTCCCTAAATTATTATGAATTGTCTACTGGCACAAGTCCACCTGCTGCCTGAGATAGCTGGTAACACAATCTTCCTTTTTCTAGATGTGTTAATGGGAGGTGCAGTAAGCAGCATGCTTGATGGTGTCAACAAGCCATTAGAAGTACTCATATCATGGAAGATGGACTAAAAGGCGTGGCGGACTAAGATGCGTTCCCGGTCTGTAGCTTTTGGGTTGCTATGATGTATACATGCTTAGCCTTCTTTATAGTGAACTCTTTAGAAGTGCATGGGCTGTGTGGTAGGTGATTTGTAGATTATCCAAAGCACAATTGTACAAATGTACCTGCTTATGGCTATAATATTTGTGGAATATAAGTGTTAGTTATGATGAGCTTTTGTGTCGTAATCTGTGTATTGTTTCGAAATGGAATTGTCAATTGAATGCTTCATTGATCATGTGATTAGTACTGATCATGAGATTAATGTATAAGCTATAAATTATATATATATATATTATATGCTGTAATTTCCTTATATGTAGAGCGGCCCGATGGTTGGTCGCTATATAATATATAGCGTTAAACCATTGGTCGCTATAAGTTGTAACTAGCGTTGGATGGTCGGTCGCTTGTATGTTTGACGCATCCGTCGAACGGTCGGTCGCTATAGTAGGTCGGTCGCTATAAACATATAGCGACGCCATTCTATCGACCGACTACATTGGTCGCTATATGTTTATAGCGACCGTTTGTATGTCGCTATATCGACTTATAGCGACTATCCGTAACTTCGCTATAGATAGGTTGTGGTATAGTGTGTATTGTTATCTTATCATGTGATCCATGTTTTTTGGATAAAATTTAGTTATCCCGTAGCAACGCACGGGCGTTTAACTAGTATAATAATAGGTGTGGAGTTTCGCTCCCACGAATTGATCAAAAAAAGAAGAACAAGAAATTAGTCTAATTTACGTTACTATATATATGTTAACAATCGACTTAGAAACCTTTATGATCACCACCGGTTTAGCATGATCACCATGAAAGCAGACGGGGATAGATGTTTAGCTTTATCACAAACCGTTAGTTGTTCTTCCTGACGCACTATGAGAACAAGTGTTTTTCAACCGTTAGTTATTTTTAGTAGTCGGCACATTGCTGATAAAGCTAAACCTCACTACCGGAATCGGCATCGTTGCCTTGGTATGTTGTCTACAGAGGCAGGGTACCTTGGGTGTACGAAACATGGGCACAATGCGATGAATAGGTGAGTGGATATCCAAATAATTGCCACAAAACCCTCCAAGAGCTTTTTACTCTGGGTTGATAGTTCCAACTGGGGCTAATATGAACTTTAGTCCCGGTTCAAAATGAGATGCTCACTTGGTAGTGTAAAAACGCATTCGACAAAACAGCGTCTTTGTATAGTACTCTGCAAGGGCATATATGCTGGTGGGACTCTAGCACGAGGCACGACACAGAACAGAAGGGAGAGGTGGAAGGGGAAAAAAGTGAAATGAAAAAAAGGTGAAAAAAAATTGGTGTAAATTTTATCGCTTTATTAATAGACTAGAAAAACATGCCCGCGGCGTTGCAACGGGAACTTGGTCCGTTACTGGGGTTCTGTCACAAGGGCGCGCCAACCAGCTAATGGTGTATATGAGTACCGGGTCGTTGGTGGAGCGTGGTGGCAGCCTACCTCCGGCATGGGGCGAGTGGATGGCCATCGTGCGCATGTTGTACTACCTCCACGACGAGAGCTGGATAGCCAGGTGACCCATTGCAACGTGAAGATGCAGAACATCGTGACGGAAGTGTCAGTCATGACAAAGATGGTTGACATCAGGTTGGCCAAGCTGCCGCCACCGTACCAGAAACAGACTTTACGGGTGCGCGGTACACGCCGGTACATGCTTGAGCAAAAGTTGTGTCCAAACCGCGACAAGTGACAACGTAGCAATAGCTCTCCCAGTGTCCGCGCCGAGCTCTTACGACACAGTGGAGGAGGAGGCGGTCTGGCATGGAAGTAGATCGAAGCTGCAGGCGACGACGTCGGTGGCACCACGGCGGGGCTCCGGCACAAGGTAGATTGGCCCAGTGCCTCTTGGCCTGCCAGATTGCAGATGACGTAAGTAAATGGACTGTAGATATTGGGAGGGTCGTACCGCTACTGCTTCAGCTCAAAGGAGGCCATCGTGCTGAGGCCATCGAGCGAAGCGTACAGTTCAAAGTCCGCGTTGATGTCGTTCCCGTCCGTGGCTAATGGGAACGGTTCAAAAAGGTAGCTATATATGATGGCCGTCTTCGACTTGTCGTCGTCGTCGCCGCCAGCAATCGTTGTCAAGTCTGTTGGAGAGAGAGGGACGGTGCTGCGCACGAAGCCGTATTTGGTCTTGATGATCATCTCGCGCGGGCAGCAAGGAAGGACCGCGGTGGTGATGCAACGCCGACGCTTGCAGACGGCGCGGCAGCGAAGCACCAAAAACACGTCTAGGCAGACATGGATGTCGGTGAGGTTGTCGTCGCCAAGAGCGTCGATGCTGCCAGCGGACAGCTCCATCATATCGTCGTAACGCCGTATCGTCGCCGTGCCATAATAGTAGGCTAGTCGTAGTAGTCAACACTAGATCGATTAGGCGCACGCTGTGCGTCTACTATTATTATTATTTTTTGAAAGATCTGGTTTCCCGGCTTTGGTTATAATAAGAGGAATATAGTTTACAACAACAACACGCCAAGAAGTTGTGCGGCCCTCCTGCAACAGACCGCTACAGAGGTAAACACCCACGCACAACAACAAAGAGAACGAAAACCCAAAGAAGATATAAGTCCGAAGCACAGGAAAGGCCAGGTAGGTCATCGTTGCCCAGCACAAGCAAAGTGCAAGCACAGCTTCGACTTCCAATCATGTCCTCCCCGCACAAATCCTAGCCTCGTCCGGAGCCATAGCAACCCCTTCACGGTTTACAGTGCACGATGCGCCGCCGTCGCCGACCAAGATGGACCGAAGTTCTCACTGTGGAAGAGCTAGGGATGCGACGCCCCAACAGGAAGAACGGCGCCCGCAGTGGCGTCGCCGCCCGTGCTTCCCCAAGAATCCCTTTGCTCAAACATCGGCCTTGAATCTGAACCCCGCTTGTCGCTACCGTCCGCCGCTGCCGGCCGTCCTGCGCAAAAACTCGCCAAAGGGGCGGTGAAGCGCCAGCGCTCACCGCGAATGCAAAGCTGCGACAGCCACCCCAATCGGGCAAGACGGCTTGTCGAAAAACAGCATTCGCCCCACCGCCGGCGTGTCCACCTGCTGCACGCCAACGCCGAATCCTTCGTCTTGATCACGGCTACGGCGAGCATCCGCCGCAGCAGCCAAGGCTACCGCCGCAGCTAAGGCCATCAGAGGAGGGACGACATAGAAGAAGGAGCCGCCCCCAACGCTTTGCAGACCCAAGCCGGCACCGCGCCGCGCCGCCCGCCGCCACCGCAACGTCGCGACCACCACCCGGCCGGCGGCCGGAGGCCAAGAAGAAGGCAAGGTGATGGGTGCTGCCCCATGTCCTAGAACCGCCGGATCCGGGTGCAAGGCCACCGACCCGGCGTCGCCCCCCGACGCGCCGCCGCTACCATCTTGAAGGGGGCCCGGGCCGGGCCGCAGCCGCCAAGGCCGTGAAGGGGAGTGGTTGGGTGGAGGAGAGCCCCCCGCCCCCACGCGCCGCACGGACGCCGCCGCCGCCGCCACGACCACCACCGGCCACCCGTGCAGCCGGTCGGCGGGGCCAAAGGAAGCCGGCCGCCGCCATCGGATCCGTCGGTCCAGCCACCGGGCGAGCCTGCCTTTGCTCGCGCCGTCGGGCCGAAGACTGTAGAAGAGGAGGAGAATGACGGAGAGGGAGAAAGCCCCGCCGCCACCCCCTGCGCCGTCCACGGACACCGCCGGCGCCGCCACAGTCGCCGTGGGACCATTCCCCGCGGAGGCCCACGCAGCTCGCGCCGACGGGAGGAGGCCGCCAGTCCTGCTGCCGCAAGCACCGCCGAGGAGGGGAGATGCCCCACCGCCGCCATCCCAGCTGGCCGCCTGGCCTTGCCGGCAGCTAGCTCAGTCGGCGCGCCGGGCGGCTAGGGTTTGAGACCCGAGCCGCCGCGTGCGGGGACGACGCTGGTCTGAGTTAAGTTCCTGATAAAGTTTGCCAAACTCACATGCGTCTACTATTATATATAGCGTATATCGTGGTGCGCCAAAACAGGTCGACTCGCTCGTAATCGCGGTGGCAAAACACAAATCAATCTCCCACACAGATTCGGTGGACCTGTCACAATGACCCTGGAGATAGAGTCCGCGTCGGACCTGTTCGGCAGGAGGGGAGGAGGCCAAAGAAAGCATAGGTGAAAAAAAAAAAAAGGCAGAATTTTTTCTCTCTTTATTTGTAGGTATAATATAGATATAGATATAGATATAGATATAGAGGTATAGAATAGATATAGATATAGATAAACAACGCAAGATACTAGTAAGTCTGTAAACAGTTCTTTGTTCGGTTTCGTATCGTATGCGTTACCAAAAAAAATTGGTCGGAGAAAAAGCTACGTACACTGCTAGCTGTACAGGTTTTGCCGTTTCAGACAAGATTACGCATATTGCAATCCTTTGATTTGGTAGTATATACTATATACACAGAGAGATCGAGGCACACAGATCGGGGCCGTTCATACCGCGAGAGAGAAGATCGAATATCGACTCGTCGAACTCTCGAGTCGTGCTCGCGGTGCGGTGGCGGACTTCCGATCCTCACGGTGCCCATGGAGCGTCGGCACAAGAAGCTGAAGGTGGTGGCGTCGGGGGAGGAGGAGCCGAGGTGTGTCGTCGACGATGTCCCGGACGATCTGCTCAGGCTGATCCTCCTCCGCCTCGACTCCCCGCTCTGGCTCTTCCGCGCGGCGTGCGTCTGCAAGCGGTGGCGCCACATCGTCGACGGCGGCGACCGCGGCCGCGCCTTCCTCCACCTCGCAAGCTTGCTGCACCCACCAGCCGTTGTCGGCCACTACCAGAACAACGTCGGTGGCGGTCGTCGGTTCGTGACCAGCTCGTCGCTGCCAGCGCCCAGCTGCTTCTCCCTCGACTTCATCCCCGGAACTTTGTCACTAGCACCACCCCAATCGACAACTGGGAGGTCGTTGACTGCCATGGCGGCCTCGTCCTCCTCCGCGAGAGAACTAGAAGCGGCTTCCTGTCAGACCTCGTCATCTGCGACCCGCTGACGCGCCGGTGGCGGCGGATCCACCATCCGCTGGGCCGGTTGATCCACTGGTGGCAGTTGCCCGGTGTTGCCGCTGCTGACTACTACTTTGCAAACATCTTTCTACTCGACGGCGAAGATGGCAACGTCTCTATATCGAATTTCAGGGTGCTGTATAGGTCAGACAACGGCAATGAGAACACAGGTTCGCAGCTTTACGTGTTCTCCTTCTCGGACGGCGATGGCTTCGGGTACTGGCGCCACTTGAGGCGTTCGCAACTCGACGACCGCTACCGCGACGGCTTTGGGCGCGTGGCTGGCCGGGTCGACGGATCTCTCTACCTCGGCTTGCAGGCCGGCGTTGTGACAGTCCTGGACAAGGACAAGCTGGAGTTCTCCAAGCTCGATCTACCGCCCATCCACAGAACCGACCACTCGACATTCGCCGTCGTCCACGGCGTCGCCGCGCAGGCCTCGACCCCAGCTCGCCTACGCCGCCGGTAGTGTACATCGTCAACGTGCACGGTGAGACGCTCGAGTTGTTCCGCCAGGTCCGTGGCAGCGGAGAGTGGGTGCTGCAGCACAGCATCCCGGAGCTGTCCAGAGCGACATGCGGGCTGCCAGGCTACCCGGATCACAAGAATTGCTGGTGTTGCTGGTGGCAGATGGTGGAAGTTATCGCCGGCGGCACTGGTTTGGCCATCTTGTCTGCTCGGGTGTCAGACCGATATAGGTGCATCACTTGGTTCTTCTCTTTCAACGTCGACACAATGGAGCTGCAGGCGGTGACCAATGAAGCCGCCTACTCTGGGAAGACGGTGACCTCCACCTACACGCTGCCATGGCCTCGCTTTTTGCGTGCCGGCCGGCCCTTGCTAAAGCCTAAATCTATATCTCCTATAAAAGGAAACCCCACTATGTTTCAATTGCCACGTCGTGTCTTGCACCAGTAATGAAGTGATGTCACGCCATTATATCGAATAAGTGCTACAACATCTTCATCTTCTAATAAAGGTAAGTAATATTCATTATATCAACATAAAAGGCATTACATTGTGTATAATTCGATTTAACATTCTATTAGAGTTTTGTTTAGCTTTTTCATTACTTTAACCAGTTTCACGCATATAATGATAACACAATCATTTTATTTAAAAATCCCATGATTTTGTGAGGCCACGTCATCATCAAAACTCCACCATTTTCAAGATGGAAACAAAAAAAAAATAGCAATTTCTGGACTCTATGCCGAAGCGTTGCTCTCGGGCGAAAGCCTCCTTTGCCGAAGCGTTGTTGTCGGCGAAGCCTCCCTTTGCCGAAGACAAGACACTCCGCTCGCCAAAGCTGGGGAAAAAGGAAACGCGAGAAGCCACGTTCCCAGCTTTGCCGAGAGAGTAACGGCCCACTCCACTTTCGGCAAAGGCAACTGGTTTGCCGAGGGCGCTGAGTCCAGCTGTCGGCAAAATATTCGGCTGAGGGCTCTTCGTGGCGACCATCGGGCGAATTTTTGTAATTTTTTTTACACAACTTCATCGAGGACTGGCTGTCGGCGCAAGATTTTCCGGGGGAATAAGTTCTTTGCCGAGAGTGGGACAAAGGGCCTCTCGGCAAAGGTTAGATCATTTGCCGAGAGGGGATCACAAAGAGAAGCGCCAACTACCGTTTTCTCCAACTGCCGTTAACGGTAACTTTACTTCGCCGAGAGGTAAAGGTGGCCGTCGGCGAAGGCTTCCCGAGGAGAATTATTTCCGGTTCTTGGCGAATCGTCTTTGCCAACAAAAATTTCCCAGTAGGTCCTTCGCCGACGGCAAGGGGCGTTTTTCCGCTCGGCGAAGGCGTTGCCGAGGGGCTAAGGTCTTCGCCGTGGGTTCGTCCCTGCTCAGCGAAGAACCAGCCTCCTGTAGTGTGAGATGCTCTTAGTGCCAGTATGAAGATATAGTTGTTTTCTAAATTCTATTGATTCTGATTCACCCTGTGTATATTTTTTTCGAAATTTGGTGGCAGCAAATCTCAGTTTCCATTTCCAAAAAACATTCATGTGAGATATAAGTTGGAGTTTTATCTCTTGTAGTCGTGTCAGTCTTTTGTATAAATGTTACAGGTGCATTAGGTAGTTCATTTTGTTGAACATGTTTATTTGTAAACACGTAGAATGGTGGGCTGGGGTGCAGGCTTGCACACCACTGCGCCATGACCGCATCCATGGGCTGCCACTACCTGTACGCCGTGCATGTCGCATGGGCGACCGCAAATGACGACGCACCATGCAGCTCCAAGTGGTGGCGGGGATGTTAGATCAAGCCCGGTTATATTCAATGAGGGTCCATCGGGAAAAACTGCGTCATTGCAGTGAAACCAACTCCACTACTATAGGATTGATTTTGCGAGGTGTTCGGATTTCATTTTTACTGGCGGGCATTTGAGAAACCACCACGGTTAATATCATGATTAACCGCGGGTCGTTATTTTCAATTTTACGTGGCGGTCATAATACCCACCACGGTAAATCGATTAACCGTGGCGGTTTTTTTTAAAAAAAAAACCCGCCACGGTTAATGTGGCCCAAACACCCGGTCAAAATCCCGAAATGAGCCCGGACTTCATCGCGTATATATACTGATGAGGGGAGGACTTAGGGGTTTTCGGACTCGATCCGGCCAGAGCCGTTTCGGCGGCCTCCCTCGAACCCCTCCCCCAACTCCCGAACTCCCTCGAACTCCCTCTCCCCCTCCCTCGATCGATCCTCTCTCTCCCTCTCTCCTCCCTCCCCCCCCGTTCCCATCCCGACGGCGGCTGGCCGTGGATCTCGGCCACGGCGGGGGGCCTGGTGGCTCGGGGCGACGGCGGGGGGCTGGTGGATCCCGGCCGGGCGGCGACGGCGCTCAAGAGCCCCATCCCGACGGCGGCGCCAAGAGCCCATCCAGCGGGCGACGGAGCCGAGGTGGTGGAGCTTCGCGGCGCGGCAACGCGGCGTCAACGGCGCGATCCAGCGGGTTGACATCGGCGGCGCGGCATCGCTGCGGATCCGTGCAGCCGGCGGCGTAGCGCGGCGGATCCGGCGGCGCGCTTATGGGACGACGGGCGCAGATCCCGGCGGCAATGGCGGCGTGGATCCGTCGGGCGGCGGCGGAGCTCGAAGTCGTGGCGAAACCCTAAACGGGCCGCATGGCCCGGATCCGGGCCCGTTAGGGTTCCGCATCGGGTTTTCTTTTTTTTTTTTTTAATTATTAACCATGGTGGGCATTTGTGTCCGCCATGTAAAATCGGCCATTTTCCGTGACCTTCCTTTCATGGCGGTTATAAAGTCCGCCACGTAAAAATCGAAAAAAAGTCCGCCACGCAAAATCGTTTATGTAGTAGTGCTCGCCACAACGCCCGGCTCTCTCTCTCTCTCTCTTGTTGCATCCTGATCTTGGTGACCGCACTCCGGGCATCACCAGAGGCCGCCGATCCTAACAATATAGGAGTATATTAGCAAAATATGCATATATATACTCCTATATATACAACATTATACTCCTCCTAATATATGGACACAGTTTTTTTATGTATATTAATTAAGAAAGATAGAAGAGTAAAAGATACGGAGGACAACCGTCCAAACCGACATGCAAAACCAGAAACAACGACATCGAAGAACGCCGACTTCGGATGCTGCAGTCGAACCTATGGCCGAAAGAAGCTCCACCGCACAACGGCTTTGATGTGGACCCGGTATTTTTGTAAGTCGGTACTTAGTTATTCACCCGATTTGACCACGGTGTAATCGTCATGAACCAGAATTGGGCCGCCCGAGAGTGGCTAGATGGGCCACAACGCAACGCCGCCGCCCCCGGAGGGGCCCGGCGCGGCGCCGCCAAGGGGGGCCGGCCCCCTGCCGCCCGCCACCTCCTCTCTCTCGTACGAGTCCGAGTCTGCTTCATATTCAAGTTAGGACTATCTTAGGTAATTTTTGGTGTGCAAGGGGATATCTCATCTATAAGGGAGACCCTTATTGGGAAAGAATAAATTGGGATATGCTTGTAAAAGGTATTCCGATTGTATAAGGAAACCTTATAGAGATTGCTTAGATTACAAGTCCCACTAGACGGGCTATATAAGTAAGAGGCATTTAATCTCTAGGGGATAAGCAAGCAAATAAAAAAATATCTTCAGCTCTCCAACTCCCCCGTGCCGCCGCGCGCCCCTGCGCCACGCGCCGCGCCCGCCGCCCCCGCCGCCGCCGCGCCCGCGTGGCGCCGTGGCGCGCCGCCACCGCCCGCTCGTCCACGACGGCTCCTCCCATCTACCTGACCCTCGTGCTGCCGCCGCTGCCGCCGGGCGAGGTCGCAGCCCCGTACGCCATCTCGAAGCTTCGTCGAACGAAAAACACGTGTCAATTCCGCCCAATCTAGCTCGAATCGGCGGTACTGGTATCCGGAGACCGTGGCGAATCCCACCACCCATGGCTTCCGAGATACGAGAGTTCAACGCGGCGGTGAGGGAGCTCCTCGGCGTCCACCGCGCCCGGATCGGCAAAGCGCCGACGACATGGAGGACCGCCTCGGTCGGATGGAGAACGCCTACACCACCTCGAGGACCCCGGCACGCACGTGCGGCGACCACGGCGGAGGACGGCCCGCGGGCGGCGCCGCCGCAGCGGGCACGGGCCGGCCCTGGCCGCCCGCCTCGGCCCTCGGCGTCGGCTCCGACCTATCCTCTCCAGCTCGAGGAGACGGATGACGTTCTGCTTGACGACCGGGCGTCAACGACGCCGGCACCGACGACACCGCAAAGACGGCCGCACACCTTCCTCTCCTCCGACACCCGCAATGCGCAGACTCTCCGGCCGGCGAGATATGCGTCAACCGCGGCGCCCGCCCGCCCTGCGCGTCACCAAGGCGCCCCTGCTCCTTCGCTGTCCGCGCCACCGGCGCCCCCAAAGACCGTCTTTGCCCATCGGCGCTGCACCCTCCCGCTTCGTCACGCGCCCGCAAGTCCGAGGGAGTTCGACGGCACCGACCCACCCCGACCTCCGGATCTCGAAAAAGCCGGAGCTCTTCTTCGAGCTCAACTTGGACATCGACCCGGACTACACACGTGAGTTACGCCGCTTTCCACCTCACCGGTCTTGCCGCAGCCGGTACATCGCCCCTGTCCAAGAAGAAGTCCCCACTGAAAGTGGGACGAGTTCGCCAGCACCTGCGACATCACTGGTCCGCCCGACACCTGCGATGCCATGGCGGCATACGCGGCGCCCCCCGGGGGCAAGTTGGACGACTACATCGACGCCGAGGTCTATGCATCACGCATGGATTTTGAGGGCCAGCCACCGCGTCGGCATCTTCGTTGAAGGCTTATGCACCTCGCCGCGGACGGCACCGAGTGGTTCGAGCCCCGCTCGATGGAGGAGGCAATCGACCTCGCACGCCAAGCATAACGACGACAGCGCCGGGACGATGCGGGGCGGCACCGGCATCGGTGATGGCAACATCGACAACGACATCATGGTCGCCTGCAATTGCGACACCAGGCCAGCCAAATGGCGTCTTGCCGCTGCTATGGGCGACATCGACAACCGACGTCGAACGACATGATCACGGAGCTTCACTTGGCCACGGCGACCAACATGAAGCTCGGGATCATCTCCAACGCCATCGACCAGGGGCTCTGGCGCAGTGGAGCCTCACTATGGCATCGTGAGGTACTTCCACCGCTACTACATCCCCGCCGCCTCAGAGCTTCTTCAGGGACTTCATGATGGGGAGGGCGCCCCGCCGCATGGCGTAGCAGTGGGCTTCCACCTTCCCAACCGTCCCCGGGAGGATCGGGCCCCCCGGATACGCCCTCCTCCTTCGTGCACGCCCGACGAGCGGATCGAGGTGCCACGCCCTCCTCTTCGACAACAACGGCGACATCTTCTTCCGCGATAGGGGAACGCCACCGTCGGTGCGCGAGAACGCGGCGATACAGCTGGGGCCGCCCGTGAACACGCCAAAGACCTCCTCTACGGCTGCCTCCTCGACTTCACTTCCTGCCGCCCACGCCGATCCGTCACGCGTCATCAGTCGGCAGCTCCATGCTAAGGTGACAAAGTCAGGCGACCTACACCTACACGTCTCCTCCGCCGACCCGCCAGGATGATCGAGTCAAGTCGGGGACCCTCGAGTGCCCTCCGTCATGCGTCGTGCATGGGCGAGCACGTCCCTTTCATACGCCCCTGGCCGAGCTTCAAGTTCGGCATCTATTTCGCGACCTCCACCTCGACTTGCCTTCGCCGACGACGACGCTTAATGTCCGCAACGGCGACAACGACAAGTGCGGCCCTCTCGTCTTCGCCGCCTGGCGTGATCACCTCTTCAATCCAGGCTGCCCTTCGCCCCACATGGTGGGTTGGGGCGGCACGCGCCGCCTCGTCCGAACGGTGGGGAGATGTCATGAACTGACTGGGCCGCCCGAGAGTGGCTAGATGGGCCTGGCGCAACGCCGCCGACCCGGGAGGGCCAAGGGCGCGCGTGCGGCGCCGAGGGGGCCGGCCCGCCGCCGCCTCCACCCCTCTCTCTCGTGCGAGTCCGAGTGCGTTCATATTCAAGTTAGGACTATCTTAGGTAATTTTTGGTGTGCAAGGGGATATCTCATCTATAAGGAAGACCCTTATTAGGAAAGAATAAATTAGGATATGCTTGTAAAAGGTATTCGATTGTATAAGGAAACCTTTATAGAGATTGCTTAGATTACAAGTCCCACTAGACGGGCTATATAAGCAAGAGGCATGTAATCTCTAGGGGATAAGCAAGCAAATAAAAAAATATCTTCAGCTCTCGAACTCCCCGTGCCGTCGCCGCCGCCTGACCACGCCCGCGCTTCCCGCCGCCAGCGCCGCGTGGCGCGCGCCACCGCCGCCCCGTCACGACGGCTCCTCCCATCTACCTCGACCCTCGTGCTGCTGCCCGCCGCCGCCGGGCGAGAGGCTGCAGCCCCGCACGCCATCTCGAAGCTTCGTCGAACGAAGAACACGTGGTCAATTCCGCCCAATCTAGCCGAATCTGACATGTACTCTATTAGAATTAGAACTACACATGGGCTGCCAAGTGGGGCCATAGCAATCCTTGGGTTCTTGAGTGGAGAGGACACAACGCACGGGATCCAACAGATAGAGATAGGTCATTCCAAAATTCGGCGCGGCAGCATATATTTGGCCCACTTCTGGTTCAAGACGCGCCAATCTCGCCTCGGAACGACGTTAGGGTTTCCCTTCCTCCAAGCCACGGCGCCCACGATCGAAGCTGGCGCGGCGTCGGCACCGGCGTCGGCAACGACGCAAGGACCGGAAGCCGGTGCGGGCCGTGGACGCAAGGAGAATCCATGACGTCCCGGACGACGTACTCCGGCTCATCCTCCTCCGTCTCGACTCCCCCGATCTGGCTCGTGCGCGCGGCGTGCGCCTGCAAGCGGTGGCGCCGCGTCGTCACCGACGGTGGCGCTGACGAAGGCCGCGCCTTCCTCCACCTCGCCAGCTCGCTCCATCTGCCCACGGTCGTTGGCCAATACCACAACAAATTCACTGGCGACATTCGTTTCGTGCAACGGCAACCGCTTCTCCGTCGATTTCGTCGACAAGAACTCGCCTTGGTTCGTCGCTGACTGCTACGGTGGCCTCGTCCTTCTTCGCATGAGGGTTGGGTTGAATCCGCCCTTGAATCCATCCTCGGGGCCAAAGAACCTCATCGTCCTCATCGTCTACAACCCATTGACACGGGAACACCGGCCAGTGTGCCGCCCGCCGCCTCTACCCAAAGATAAGGTCTACCGCCACGGCAGTAACGGCACCTTCCTGCTCAACGGCGACGACGGCAACATCTCCATCTCAAATTTCAGGGTGTTGTACCGGCTCAACGCCGCCACCGCAGCCGCCGACTCTCAGACCTGTTTATTCTCCACAGCTAACGGCGGAGAGTGGAACTGGCACTTGTTTTGTGGGTCAGCAGACCAGGTCATATTTCGCCACCGCCATGGCCATGGGTACGTGGCTGGCCGCACAGACGGATCCCTGTACCTGGGCTTGACGATGTCTGGCGTGGGCAGTAGGATCGTAGCCATTGACAACACCAGCTTGGCATTGTCCAAGATCGAGCTGCCCACCCTCCTAAAAAAAGTCAAGTCTGTTCTGTTCGTCGACATTCACCGTCGTCCCTGGCGTCGGTGGCCTTGATCCCACTACATCGCAAGCAGGACTAGCATTGTCCACGTGTGCGGCGAGCAGCTAGAGTTGTTCCGCCGGGATCACGCCAGCGGCGAGTGGGTGCTAGAGCACACCATCGCCAACTTGTCGGTGGCAATGCGTGGTCTCTCAATCTGCCTGGTGAAGAAGACATTCAAGGATTGGATGACCATAGCGAGCGATATCACCGACGGCACTGCGTTCGCCATCTTGTCAGGATGGTCACCAGATAGCGACACCAAGGGTCACCGGTGGTTCTTCTCTTTGGACGTTAATACGATGGAGCTGCGGGTGTTGCCGCAGGAGCTCTATCACGACACCAAGAGTATTCGCAACTATACGCTGCCATGGCCTCAGTTCCTGCGGGCCTGCCCTTGCTCTTAGCAACTGTATTTTTGCTTGAACGATCATCAATCTACTTATCCATCACGCGCACAATTTAAGCTAGTATCATCTATTTAGATCTTCATTGTTTGAAGATTAGACATTTCAATCCCAATAATCTAAAGTATTAATTAGAATAATCTTCTTGCACGAGCTTGTTTTGTTTTTGGTTTGCTACAATTACTCGAGTGTCATTTTTTTTTTTAAAGTGTGCACATTGACACGTATTGCATTAAGGGAAATAAGAGTTTTACACGACGCACGCTTTAGCCAAAAAAACAATTGACCACGGTGCACAAGAGCACACGGATAAGAAACGCCGGTTTTAACGGCGTTGCTACACGGTTGTACTTAAAAGGTAAACTGTTGTGCGATCAGATGAGAAAACCAGGGGCTACGGTTGTGGACAAGAATTCCCCTCAGGTGCCGCCCTCACCCGAGCCGCATCGTGGGGAAGACTTCACACAAACGCTACCGCTTGTCGGACGATCCATCTTAATTACATCGGTGCTCGCCAGCTCGGGGGTCTGGAGTGTCCGGCGTTATCGACCGTCGTTCCTCAAACTTGGCGAGCAACAGCTTCAGCTTACTCAAGTGTCATTGCATTGTCTTCTAGACAAATTACTATGTTTTTGCAGTCCATGTCATGTATGGCCATCATTGTTATTGTTAATCGGTATTGTAGAGTTGTGATTTCAAATAATGGGTACATCATGGTAGGATACAGGGATTCACCATTTTAATAGTTGTCACTGTCTATTATACTACAAAAATGTGTGCTACTTGTGAGATTTGTATTTTTCGTTTTGTCCGCTATGATTCTTTGTAACTAGCATGACTCTGTGCAGATTTTATTTTGAAAAATCAATTAGTTTCAACTGTATATGTTTCAGATCCTGCTGCCATTATATTCCATTTTTCAGGTTGAGGTTACTTTCATACGTCTGTCATCACCCATCGGTTTTTTTTTCAGCAACAGCTATCTTAAGAAAATTGTGATTTGAAATCAACTTGTAAACTATCTATCTAGATAAATGAGTCATGGTCGATAGTCGAAAACAAAGCGGTGAGCGGTGCAGTCTATAGTAGATTCCCAAGGGCCGGGCCGCGGTAACATGCGTCCGGAGCGTCCAGACGTATGTGAGTAACAATTACCAGGGAAGAGGCGGACCCTAGATACCAGGATAAGGATTTACACATGAACCATTCCACTTTATCATTGATATGTTTTATTCTGACGAAAACATTCTCTGAAGATTACATCATTGACGATTGCAAAGAAAAAAAGGGAAAGATGTTACACACAATTGATTTGATTAAAAGATCACAACATGCAAACATGCATAGACAAGGGGAACACCCCTTGTTAGCTGCCATCTTATTGCTGGAACAGCGGAAACGAGAGGAAATCAAACACACTGATGATTGAAAAGGAACATGCAGGTAGCTTGCTGCAGGCTGGAGCAGGGTCGAATACTAAATTATATAGAGATGGTGTAAGCACCAATCTTGGTGACGAAAGATGTGTCATAGCTTCCAAAGAAACCCACCACGATCTCATTCTCCGGCACAGTAAATCTGAATGGAATGCCGGTCCAGTCTCCAAAAGGACCATACTCAGCATAGTTGGTGACGATCTTCAATTGACACAGATAGGACGTGTTTGCTTTGTGACCATGCCCAGAGATCTCCTTCACATACTCTGATGGGCCAAACTTTAGCTGGAAAACAACACAGAATTCTAAAATTAGATATATCATCAAGTATTTGTTAACCCCTAAAAATCAAGTATTTATTAACTATCTTTGACCATGTAATCAATTTTGAAACATCAGCACATTTTTGCAACATATATATGAATTATATACTATAAATGTATTTCTCAAAGTAAATCTAAAAACATATTTTTTTTCAACCAAACATAGATTTGCATAGTCTTTTCTATGATGAAGGCAGGCATGAAGCAACATGATTTGCAAAACAACCGCGCACACATGAATGATAAAGTATGAAATATACTCACTTCGTGAATGAACAAGTTACGATTTTGACCCCAAGGACCAGCGGTGCGGATTTCCTTATCTTCATCAATGTAGGAAAATTGAAATCCTTCAACTACACCATGATGGTAGATTGTTAAAGTTTCTAGACGCTGTGATTTGCCTTCCATTTCCTTATGGGTGCCTCCATTTCCACCCCATGGTCCTCGCTTTATACGTATAGGGATCTTTGGTGGTCCAGGGACCCAGAAATTGGCGGAGGCAACACCTATGTGGTGGTTTTTGCTCACCATGGGGACATTGGAGAGGACGCCGATGGTCTCCATGGTTGGGTCGGACTCGGAGACGTCGCCGCGGGTCTCCATGGTGGGATCATTGGTGGGTGTGGCCATTGCTAGCTAGTGCCGCTACTTGACTGAACTTCTTGTGTTTCTATGAAAGGTGATAAAACACAGGTACGTACGTAGTCCTATTTATAGCCCCGGCCGGGACTACAAGCGTGCGGCACGAGGGAGGCGTGCTGCGGGCTGTGCCCCTTGGGGCGACGGTGGGGTGCGTCAACAAGGAGATGGCATGCATGCGGCACGCCATGTGTGGTGGGACCTCTACAGCCCCACGGAGGCCGCCCTCATCGCAAACTGGTCCTGGACATGGGGACGACTATGTGGGGTAAAGTGATAATATGCAAACACGGCACTGAGCATGACACACGTGCCGTATTAGTTGGTTAGCCAGCTGAGAAGCAAAATTTCTCATGCAGCACACGATATGGTCCCTAAAGCTTGTTAAGTGGTGGTGGTGCATGCACCGTGCTACACAGAAATGGACCAACCGTGCATCATTACAAGTTTAGAGATGCACTATAGTGATGGACTGTACAAAACACGTTGTTTAGAGAGGCGGCATTTAACTCCGAGGTTTTGAAGGCACTTGACAGTTTGTTCTGGTTTAGTAAAAAAGCTGGCAATCACAACAGATCCATTTGTTTTCAATGAAATCAAGCCGAGCAAATTAAAGGTCTTTATTAGTATCCGTGACACTAACAAAACAAGTAATCCATGCATGCATTCGTTAGGGCGTCCGCGAATGGTAATAGGTAGTCTTGCTAAACGTAGTCGGCCGACGTGGATGTGGTAAAACAATAACAAAGACTATTTTATATTGTTGTACCCACATACTCCGTCTCACACGTTTTGGTAGGTGAAATAAATACTACCTATTTGCAGATGCGCAGTAAATACTACTCTCTCCTACTTTTCCACGACATGTCACATCTGGGATAAATAAAAAATATACCTAACCATTCATGACGCCCCTAGGCCAGTTTTAATGAAAGTTTCACGTCCCTGTTTTGAAGACGGTTAGAAACAATGTAAACAAGTTCATCACAACGATACTATTTTCTCATCCCACGAAGACGGTTGGAACATGTTACTATCATGTAATTTACGAGTAGTCATTAAGTTCTGGCAATGCTGTTTTTAAGATTCCCATATGTCGCGGGGCCGAAACTACGATAAGCATTGTGTTCGAGTTGCTGTCAAGAGTACATGTCTACGGTGGCATGGGTGGGGTTAGGAAAACAAGAATAGAGAGGACGCAATGGTTTATCCTAGTTCCATGCCCTACGTCAGCACAATGTTTTATGCATGCGGATGATCGTTATACTTAAGAGCACCCAAAATCGGGGGTTACAACGGAGGGTAGAAAGAAATTTCGTAGGGGTTAGCTCGGTGCTAATCCTAGGTTACCTCGCTACCGGTATATAGGAAGACATAGACATAGATATATAGATATGCCTGCCGATCCAGCATAATTAATCACCTTATCAGCATATATGTAGTCGTTATTTTATAGTACCTGCAGAAAACATAGTTTATTCATTCGACTGAGATTCTTCAATATTATGAAATATGAATGGATATAAACAACTTCACACTGAGACTCAATTACATCCACTAGTTATGTGAAGACAAAAAGGGGTCGTGTATCATGCGCAGCAACCAAGATACCGACAAGGTGGTGTGCATCATACACGGGCAAGATACACGACCCCTATCGTGCGTAGACTCCCACATAGGCCAGCCCGTGTGTCGCCAAACGGAAAAAATAAAGTTGTGTCAGAAGACTCAGAACCTCCCAAGCCTAAAGCTGGGTCTGTTTAGTTCTCACTTTAAAAACTTTTCACTGATATGTTTATACATATGCATTGAGTATTAAATATAGTAAAAAGATAATAATTACACAAATTGAAATCAGGAGACAATTTTTTGAGTTTAATTAGTCTGTGATTAGATAATGTTGTGCTATAGTAAAATTTTGCTAATGATGGATTGATTAGGCTTAAAAATTCATGTTGTGGTTTCTCAAGCAAGTTTTGTAATTAGTTTTTTTTATAGTATTTGAACCCCATTCCAATATCCGGTGCAACATCTGATGTGACACGAATAAACTTTCACCCAGGAACTAAACATGGTATGCATACGTGAACTATAAACAATATTGAAGTAGCTATAGTACCATCACTTTCGTGAGAAATCATTCACTATATATACGTGCCTTATAGCATTTGGACTGGATTGGAGACCACAGGAGGATGGCAACGTCATCTTCACGACCAGTCACCTGGTATTATGCCTTAATGGTACAGGTAGTTCCTAATAAGAATGGCATTTAGTGTACAGGTTGTTGTGTACATCAATCCAGGTTTAAGATACATCTAAGGAGCTTTGTGTTTGTCCTTGTAATTAGGAACAACTATATATGCATTAGTCGATGAAGTAGTTGTGATGTTAATATATTCCTTTTTTTTTTCTTTCTAAAAGAATGAGCTTTAGCGTGCCAGTTGGTGGTAAAATTTTTTAATATTACCAATAAATTATTTGTCGCAACAAATTTCAAACAGTTCATAGGTCGGCATATCTGATAGTATCAACTTCGGCGATAGTCTTCGGTACATATATCTAGATATAATGTCGGGGATCGATCTTGTGTAAAACTGATAGTATGAACAAATTTTAAAGTGTGTGGATCTAAACAACTTCCCTTGATAAGCACTACAACACAGGTTTAAAGCAACGGCTGCATTGGAGTCGCTAAAACTCACTGTAGTGATGAACTGTATAAAACATGTCGTTTAGATCGAGAGGCGACATCTAACTACGAGGTTTTGAAGGCACTTGACAGTTTGTTCTGATTTAGTAAACGGCTGGCAATCCCAACGGATCCATTTGTTTTTAATGAAATCAGGCCGGACAAATTAAGGGTCTTTAGTACCCGTGACACTAACAAAACAAGTCATCGATCCATTCATCACTAGGCCGGTCTTAATGTAAGTTTCAGGTCCCTATTTTGAAGACGGTTATAAACAATGCAAACAAGTTCATCACGTGGAGCTAGCACATTAGAACATGTCACTATCATGTAATTTTACCGGTAGTCATTATGTTCCGGCAGAGCCAATTTTAAGATTCCCAGGTGTCACGGGATCGAAACCGGGGCAAGCATTGTGTTCGAGTTGTTGTCAGAGTATGTGTCTCTGGTGGCTAGAATAGACTCACAAGAATCATAAAGATCTGAGTGTGTGTGTCTCGAATAGTCCTTATTTTATAGTGCCTGCGGAAAACATAGCTTATCATTCAATTGAGATTCTTTAATTAATATATGAAATATGAATGGATATAAACAATTTCACACCCCAAGGCTATCACGCGCAGCAACCTGCTGGTCCAAATCTATAACACGCACCAAGATAATGGGCAAGGTGGCGTGCGTGATACACGACCCCCGGCCTGCGCAGGCCCCACATAGGCAGCCTGTGTGTCGCCAAATGGAAAAAAAGCAAATAAAGTTGTCTCTGAAGCTCCCCAAACCCAAATTGGGAGTATATGTGCATATGTGAACTGTAAACACTATTGAAGTACCTATAGTATCATTTTTTTTTCTAGAACACGACTTCACGTGTATTTCAAGTAGTTATATAGTACCATCACTTCGTGACAATTCATCCACTATACATGCCTTATAGCATTTGGACTGGATTGGACACCACAGGTGGATGGCAACGTTATCTTCACAACTAGGACCATTCACCTGGTATTATTCGTCCCAGTGGCAAAGCTAGAGTAAATAATTGAAGGGTTGTGTACTTGCCTTATGGGTGCATATGTTTGTATTAGGGATGATGTATATATGGTGAAATTTAAGGAAAAACTACTATTTCCTCAATAATGTACCTTCACCCCTAATGCGTCTAACGAATTTATAGTACGGGGCTTTCATAACTAGAATGGCATTTAGTACGGGTTGTTATGTAACATCGATCCAAGGTTAAGATACATCTAACGAATTTTGTGCTTGTCTTTGTAATAAAGAATAGCTATATGTACATTAGTTGAGGTAAAAATTGTGATATTAATATATTATTTTTTTTTAAAAAAAGAGTTTTAACGCACCACTTGTTAATAAAAATATAACCTTTACCAATAAATCACTGGTCGCAGCAAATTTTAAACAGATCATAGGTAGGCATATCTATAGTATCAACTCGATGTGACGATGAAGCGATGAACTGGATGCCACCGGAGTTCTTCCGCTCCATCCCCGGCAGCGAGGCCTTCTTCGACGGGATGTCGACGTGCTGCGAGCGGCACCCACACGTGCTGCTTTGGTGGGTGCTTTGCTGGTGCCCGCCTGACGGCCCATCAGGCCCAACAGCTGCTGAGCGGCGGCACATTTTTAGGGAGTAGCTGCACCGTGGACGGACCATTCAATCGGCTGCACGCATGCTTTCCTCCCCACGCGGGATCCAGATGTCAGCCCAGCCCGTTAGCCACTATTTAAGCCTGTTTGAACTATTTTGACATCCGAACCAAGTTTAGGGACCATGGATGATGCGTTTTTGAGAGTTTTAACTTTTAAGGACCGGGACAGATGACCGTTTAGGGACACAAAAATTAGTCGCCCGTCACATCAAATATCCCGATGCTAATTAGGTAGAAATAACATGAGATAATTAAAAAACTAATTACACCGCCAATTAACGAGACAAATCTATTAAGCTTAATTAATCTATATTAGTAAATATTTACTATAGCATCACATTGTTAAATCATAGACTAATTAGGCATAGTAGATTTGTCATGCAAATTAGCCTCCAGCTGATAAATTAGTTTTATAATTAGTCTTTATTTAATAGTGTAAATTAGTGTCTAAACATTTGATGTGACGGGTGACTTTAGGTCGGACATCGGACGGTATATTGTCACACATGGTTGGACCGCTGTACATACGGAGTAGGTCATGAAACGGTACCATGCGAATAATGAATTTATTTATACTACTAATATATGCATGCGGTCATTAATTTTAGCGTGCGTGTAGAAAACATTTGATAGTTATCAATTGGACAGGGATACTGCAACATTTCGAAATACGGATTCATATAAGTCAAAGTACACGTGCACTTGTAAATTAAGGTTCAGAAGAGACAAAGTGGACCGTGTATCACACACGGTCTGATGTTTCACGACATGCACACGACAAAAGGGAACGTGTATCACACACCATGATCTGGAAAGTTGTGTGATCACCTCCGAAACGTGAAGTAGGAGTCTATACAGACACATACATGGCACATGTCTGTGGGCCGGCGCTTGTCTTTCAGTGGCAGATAATTGAAGGGCGTTGGGAGGAGATAAGATCGGAGCCTCCGTGCTGATGCATGCATGGTCCCGTCAGCATATATAGTTTGATTCATTTTTTTAGTTATTGAACCGAATTTATGTAAACGGAAGAAAAATTTCTGACACCAAACAAATATATTACGAAAAAATTGTTTCATGGCTGGTGTATCTAATACCAAGGCCCTAGCCACTCACACATACCGTATAGGTATCTCCCACAAGTAATCTTCCACAACTAAAAAGATGAAGAGTAAGAATTTTATTATGTGCAATATTGTTCCTGAATCTGCCATGACCATGCTGTGCGATGCCACCCCCTCCCCCACCAAACCTCGCCAACCATCATGGAAAGAATTTATTAGCCTCTTGACTACGGCCATGGACTATTTCCCTGCGACCATCTCCCCCAATCATGCGCCTCCAATCATGTCCTCCAATCACGCCCGTGCGATCCCACGCACGCCACACCATCGCGTCCATCACCCCACTCTAGATATGCCGCGATGGGCTACCTCGGCGCCAACATGGAGCCACAGGCCGCGAGGCACGGCGCTGCGGTTCCGGTGGTGCCATCTGCCCGACTATAGCGGCGATGTCCCCATTCTGTGGCTCCATGGAGCAAATCCGACGGCGGCACCCGGCCCTTGATCCACATTCGAGCCCCAGTAACCATTTCCTCCTCGACATCAGCCCCAATGACTTAACTCTACTATGACCCCTCACAAAGTTATATCTTCACCATGTGACAAGTGCAATCAAGTAAGGAGGTGTGACAGCTATGCTTGACCACATTGCACCTTCAGCACTTCATCACTGTTGTTGAAGAGCAAGCCTTCTCTTGGTGGCTGCGTGTTAGAAAGAGATCGCCAAAGGCGCTTTGGCGGGGTTCGATTCTCTATTCTTCCTGATCAGTTGGAAGAACCTTCAGAGATTAGTGACCACTTCGGCTACACAGCTAGCACAGGACCTCCATGCGGCGAGGCTCAAACATGGTATGTGGCAGGTTTCAGGCAAATTGGGTCCTGCCGGCGAGCGCCTAATTAGATCAGTGTGTGATCTTGTGCAACATTTGTTTCAAATGTAATCCTATCTTAGCCATCCAGTACTTGTTAATTAGGGGCTGGTTCTTAGTAACCATGTTGTTGCCACGTGGCTTGTTGGCATATTGAATTGCATTGCATTGTAAAACTCTATCCGCTTAATAAAAA
Source organism: Hyparrhenia diplandra (assembly GCA_015847255.1). Classification (NCBI taxonomy): domain Eukaryota; kingdom Viridiplantae; phylum Streptophyta; class Magnoliopsida; order Poales; family Poaceae; genus Hyparrhenia; species Hyparrhenia diplandra. The sequence goes on along the minus strand of JADLZK010010592.1, from coordinate 93,593 downwards.
CGCGTGTTTCAAATTCGGCGTGATCTCGAAAAAAAGGAAGAGGAATTATTGTACACGTTTCTAGATATATTATTGCCTTATATACCTAGATAAGTGTACATCTGATCTAAGTGCATACCATATTAAAACTATGTATCTAGAATTGCCAAAACATCTCATAATTTAGAACAGAGAGTATTTCTCTTGATTTAATTTTATACTCAGCCCGTTTTTTCATCGAGAGTATCTATATACTCAAACTTTGATGGTATACGTAGCAACTGCCAACTCTTAATTGCTTTCTCAGAATAAAATTGGTATAGTTAGATAAACCCATACCAGGCCGAATATCATAATTCTGGAAGTCGATACACAGGTGTTTTAAGCACGTACGAAGCTGTAGTAGAATTTTTTTTATGCGAAGAACTGTAGTAGATGAGATCCTATGCTACATATGGGTTGGGCAGGAAAGCGACACATAGCAATCCTCGTAGGATTCCCTTCAAAAAGAAAAAGCAATCCCTAGTACGATACGAAATTCGTCCTGGTCGCGGCTGCACATATTAGCCTGGTTCATGCCGCGCCGGTCTCGCGGTGACGTTAGGGTTTCCGATCCTCCACGGCCGCCGCGCTGCCCATGGAGCTGGAACGGAGGCAGCGGCGCAAGGACCGGAAGGCGGTGGTGGCAGAGGATGTGAGAAGCATTCATGACCTCTCGGACGACCTGCTCCGGCAGATCCTTCTCGGCCTCGACTCCCCGCTCTGGCTCATCCGGGCGTCGAGCGCCTGCAAGCGGTGGCGCCACGTCGTGACCGGTGAGGGTGACGACGCCGACCAAGGCCGCGCCTTCCTCCGCCTCGCCAGGTCGCTGCACCCGCCCACCGTCGTCGGCCAGTACCACAACCGTATCGGTGTATTCGACCACCGGTTCGTTCCCTCCTCGCCTCTACCAGCGCCCATCGACATCAGCCGCTTCTCCGTCGACGACATCATCCTCGGCCAGAAGTCTCTTTGGACCTGGCACGTCGGCGACTGCCACGGTGGTCTCGTCCTTCTCCGCAGGGGAGCATTTGAGCCAGGACTCAAGGTCTACGACCCATTGACACGCCAACACCACTTGATCTACAGTCCGCCGCTGCTAGACCAGGTTGCTGATAGACAGGGCGTTATAGAAATATTCTTGCATGATGGCGACAACGGCGACATCTCTATATCGAATTTCAGGGTGTTCTACCGGTTCTGCAGCGCCAACGCTCGCGGTGGCCCTCTGACCTGTGTATTCTCTGCACTTAACGGCTGGGGAGCATCCAGAAGCACCCGACAGACACTGCCACCGGATACATGAGGCAGTTCGCTGGCCGCGTCGACGGATGTCTCTACGTGGGCTTGGGGATGGGTAGTGTCATCGCCCTCGACAACGCCAGCTTATTGTTCGCCAAGGTCGAGCTACCCATCCGCATCCGGTTGGACACGTTATCATTCAGTTGGCCGTCAACGTTCGCTGTCGTCCACAGCAGTGCCGGTCGCCTTGGTCCCACTTCGCCGGCGACGGCGGCGAGGACGACGACTAGCATCGTCCACGTTTGCGGTAAGGAGCTAGAACTCTTCCGCCGGGTCGATGGCAGCGGCGAGTGGGTGCTGGAGCACAGCATCGCCAACTTGTCGGAGGCGACACGCGGCCTTTCAACCTGCCTCGACAAGTGCATGCGGGTCATATGGAGGGCCATGGTGGACGCTATCGCCGAGGACGGCACTGGGTAGGCCATCTTGTTAGCACGTGCCGACGGCAGGAGATGGTTCTTCTCTTTCGACGTACACACGATGGAGATGCGGGCATTACCGGAGGAGACCGACGTACACACGATGGTCGTAATATTTTCAACTACACACTGCCGTGGCCTCACTTCTTGCGGGCCTGTCCTTAATTAGCTATGGCATTTCACTTGAACTCGATCTACTTATCTATTACACGTTCTATTTTTAACTTATTTGGATGTTTGTGACGCTATTATTTTTTTTTCTTAATAAGGCTAACATTTCTGCTCCCTCTGTTCTAAACTATAAATCGCTTTGACTTTTTTGACATGCAAAACCTTCGGTTCAAACATATATCAACCTCAAGAACATGGCTAAAATCAATGAAATGATCTCAGGTTATGGAGAATTTCGACCTCTTGTTTTCTCAGGTCAATGACATAGAACTGATTCAACAAGAGCTCAAGGCGCAGCTGATACAAAGGTAGTAGATCACTTATCAAAAGAAAAAAAAAAAGGTAGTAGATCACTACACAATAGAGCAACAATGCCAACAAATCATGGCCAATCAGATCAAGGCTACAAGACAAGCCGTGGCAGCCCTCACACTTAAGCAGTTTGATTATGAGAGTAAGTCCAGCTCATCAGACTTAGTGTCCATCACTACCGGATTCCAACTGTTTGCCAGTGTCTCAAGCACTCGGCAAACAAAGAAATTCCTCGGCAAACCGTTGTCCGAGCGTAATTTTCGGCATACCACCACGCGGTAAACCTCTGTTTACGAGCACTTTTTATCGGGCACTCAGCAAACGCTTTGCCGAGAGCCAAAAAGCACTCAGCAAACAAAATCTAAAATTAACGTGAATAACGGCTGTTAAGCGGTCGTTTGCTGAGTGCCCTAACGGCAAGCACTCAGCAAATAAGGCTTTTTGTTTGCCGGCGCCTTCACGCGGCGCACGGCAAAAGGCTTGTTTGCCAAGCGCCTTCGTAAGACGCCGGCAAACAAGCCTTATTTGCCGAGTGTCATCCGGCCTGGCATTCGGCAAACTAGCCATATTTTCTTCGTTTTTGGTTTCCACTCCTACAAATTGCATATACATATGTCTCACATATATCACACAAATATCACATATATATCACACATAGTCCACAAATATCACCACGTGTCCACAAAATCTCATCACAAGTCCACAAATCAAACCCCAAGTCAGTAGCGACTTTAATCATACTCTTCATTTATTCAAACGAGTACATAGATCACTAGCTTGCTGACATCAAGCCAACACATATAGTTGATTACAAAAACAGTCGGTTAAAAGGAAAACACAAATGGGCTTTCATTAACTCACTTTATGTCCACTATGCCAATAGTGTTGATGCAATGTCACAGGTAAGGCCACGCAAAAAGCAAAGCTACAGCTACACTTATCATCCTCACTTCTCATGCTCAGCAGCAGCATGCTGCATTGAGATACAATGCTGCAGAAATCCTCAAGGTTTATCTGTGAAGCGGCAAAATCAAGATGTAAGAGAACGGGGGAAGAACCAAATCATATCTAATCCTATCCTATCGAAGGATTAATGGAGCTCGGCTTCGAAGCTAGGCGGGGGCGCCACGGGGAAGAGAGAGGGGGGAGGGAGGGGCGGCCCCCGCCGGCGCCCTAGGGCTCGCCCGGAGCTTGGCGAGCCCTAGGGCGGCGGCGGGGGCGCCCTTGCGAAAAGGAGGAAGGAGGAAGAGGAATGGGAGACGTCGGGGTGGGCCTTTTAGGCTGGGCTGGCCCAGCCCTAGGGTGGTCGGCGCCTAACACGCCCACGGGCGAAGCGGCCTCGCCGGTGTGTCGAACAGGGGGATTTTTCATTTTCCTTTTTTTTTGATATTCGGGAGGCGGGGTGGGTATTTGGGGGAGAAAAGGGTCCGTGTCTAGCACGCCAATATGGGTTGAAAGCGGCGGGAGCTTCGAAAACATGGGTTGCCTAGGGAATCGATCAAATTTCTAGGAAAAATATTACACCCGTGGTGCTAGTTGTCCGAGGAAAACTAGAAACCCTATCGTTACTTTCCCTAGGGTTCCAAACAAAACCCTAGGGATATACAACTTTCCCCTAGAGTGGTCATTTAAACCTAGGGACCTTAGAGTGGTCATTTAACCTTAGGGAAACAAAATAACCCTAGGGAAACAGATGGATTCCAGTACTGTACTCCCAAATAGTCCATCATCATCTATGGGCGAGGCCATGCATGACCGCATCCCCCGCGTCTAAGCCGCCTGCGTGAGATCGACTACACTTTCGTGCTCTACTCGCCTATGCTAGACGATAGTGACGGCGGCAAGAGCGCCTCCTACAAGGCTGGCCTGTCCTGCGACGGCCAACCATGGGTATAGCGAACCACCACTCGCTCGGCAAAAGCGAGAAGAGGGTTGTGCAAAAGCCCATGTCCAAAGAAAGGAAAGTTTGGAGGCTGCTAGTCAATTCGATGGCCGGAGTTGATGCGATAAGGCACCCGCTATAGGCAAAGAAGTGCTATCCTTCGAGGGCCGCTATTGTAGATGAGCCCACACATGCCCCCCCACAAGGTCTCGTAGGAAGCACCGCCACGCGGTAGACACCCCGGGCAGACCATGATGGCATCGCGAACGATGACGCCGAGCTACTAGTGGGTCAACCGCTTCATCGTCCTACGTGTTTGAAGACCCCATGATTGAGGAAGCCTCCATCATATTGATGAGGACATCGCCATCTTTGCAAACACACGTTCATCTCCAACTCATTAAGCCACGTTGCATGACCAAAATGAACAAGACTCATGCAACCACAAGCGCCTTTGCTCCTACTTTTAGCCATGCCACCACGATCTCAAGGGAGCTCCTCATGCAACCACAAGCGGTGCTTTGCTTCTACTTTTAGCCATGCCACCACGACCTCAAGGGAGCTCACGGCCATGATACTCGAAGTCAATAATAGAAATCCATGCAACCACATAAGCGAGCACCAAATACATGCAACCATGCACCGATTATAATTCTTTTGTTTCCTTTGTTCACGGATATCCGTAGCTTTTTCCCTTCTTTGCTTCTACATAAGGCTCCTAAAGCCCCCCCGACATCAATTCGGGTTTTGTTTAGTTCAAGTTTTCCAAAGAGAAACTTTGATTGATTCATTGTAACCGTGAAGATTATTCCGATCACATTGATCCAAGGCCCCCGTTCTTGTTCTTCACACCTCTGGCGATTAGTCCTTTTGTGATCCGAACTTCGGACACCATTATCTTAGTTCATCAATTCATATTTGCAATATTCAGATTAGCGTGTTTACCGTTCTTGCTTGTGTTCTTCGATTCGCTAGCGTGAAAAAGCCTTCTTTGGCGAGGTCAATCAAGTCATGCTTGGTTGATAACCATTGGAGCGAAGTGGTGTAGCGGTTGCGAGGGGTCGGGTTGTGTTGATTCGGCGGATCGTCAACGTCGAGTTCTCCACCCAATCGAATTTATCCTGCACCTCCACGGAAGATCGGGTCATATCTCATCACATATCGACCAAGATTGTTGATGGGCCGCGGCTTGCCGTCCTCCACAGCGAGGCCAACGGCGATGGCGATATACATGAACAGCAGAGACTGCTAATTGTGCTTTGACCCCGGGCGACTACACGGTGCTTGCGGCGAGGTTGTGACCGATCGGGGAAGCCTCCACGTCGCCCACACAGCTGCTGCGGGGGACATCCGCCGCCCTCTCATGGTGAGAGCTAGCTAGAGGCGGGCCGACGGAGAGTAATGCATGCCGCCGCCGCCCGGAACCCCGCTTCAAAGACAACGCTATCTCAAGAACTTCATTGACAAGGTCAAAGGCCACGACCATCGCCCGTTGTTGTCGTTTGCCTGAAGAGGACGATGACACGCCGTGGCTGAGGCTACCCACGCGCAAGTGACAAATCGTGTCCCAGAGCCTTTCCCCGCAATCTTTTCTCCAAGCGGGGCGAATTCCTTGTGTAGAAAAGGGGCAGGCTACTCTACGGTGGAGGGGCCGATAGCCGATTCCAAGATAAAGTTTGACCAGGTCTTGGGCAAGACCCAGAGAACATGGAGCCCCTCAGGGAGCGGTTCCTGAATGAGCCTTGGTCGGTCTTGTGAAAGCGCTTGCTGTCGCCAGGCCCTAGGTGCCTAATCTCCACCCACCAAGTCCTTGGATGTGCATCCTCCAAGCATCTCGGGTTGTCTTCTTTTAGCGAGTAATAGGATATGCAATGTCTTTGGGTTGGGGAATCCATGAGCTTCTCGAGAATCACTTGTTATTCCCATTGTACGTAAATATTTTTCTCTCCTAATATAAAAACATGCAAGGCTTCTGCGTGATTGAGAAAAAAAAAGTGCCGCACCTGAAAGATAACAAATCCATATATATACAGAATAAACTCTAAAAAGGTTACTGTATATATGTGCCAGCAATGCCGGCAAGAACGGTCTTTTGCTATTTTCTCTTGATTTACCCATCTCTTATTCACTGTGACCATACTTGTATGTGACAGCGTTAGGGGCCAATACCTCTCTAATTATATTGCATCATTTGAGAATAAATTTCGTAGTATGAAACAAATTCGTTTACTATATATGTTCTAGATTCTAGACTAGATAAACCAAAATCCACGAGACTTGTAAGTCTAATAAACAACTAAACTTTTTTTCTGTTTCGTACGGTTACAGGACACATGTTGGGCTGCTTTGCTTCTCTGGGCCGCCCATTGCAAAATTGCAATCCTTTGAGTCGGTGAGGACCATACACGGACAGCTGACATCTGGCCCCGTTCAGCCTTCACGCCGCCGCGGATCGCATCACAGCGGCGTCGTTAGGGCTTTAGGATCCGGCCCCTCCACGTCTCCCATGGAGCGGCGGTGCAAGAAGCCGAAGCCAGCGGCGTCAGAGGTGCAGAAGTGTGTCCTCAACGATGTCCCAGACGATCTGCTCAGGCTGATCCTCCTCCGCCTCGACTCCCCGCTCTGGCTCGTGCGCGCTGCGTGCGCCTGCAAGCGGTGGCGCCGCATCGTCGACGGCGGCGACGGCGGCCGCGCCTTCCTCCGCCTCGCCAGCTCACTCCACCCTCCCCGTCGTCGTCGGCCACTACGACGGCTATCATGGTGGCGGTTACAGCTCCTCGGAACTGACGGTGACGGGTTCGTGCCCTCGTCGCAAACGCTCATCCGCCCTTCCCTTGATTTCTTTCCACCACTGGGAATCTCGCATCCCTACCCCTTCAACCATCGCTGGCATGTCGCCGACTGCCACGGTGGTCTCGTCCTCCTCCGTAACGCACGCTGCAACTTCACAGACTCAGACCTTGTCGTCTGCGATCCGTTGTCGCGCCGATACCGGAATATCCACCATCCGGCGAACCAGACATCATACAACTTTCTGACGGACCTATCACCGAATCTAGCAATACACCCACGCGTCTTTCTGCTCGACGGCGGCGATGACGACGGCAACATCTCGCTGTCAAATTTCAGGGTGTTGTACTGCTGCTCCTACTTCGACGACCATTATGGTCCTTATGGAGGAAGAGTCTCCAAACTCCACGCCTTCTCCACAGCTGATGGCGGAGGCTGGCGTTTGGTGAGGCAAGCATTCGACCATGGCCGCCTCTACGAACGTTACTGGGGGTACGTCATTGGCCGGATCGACAGATCTCTCTACCTGGCGTCACAGCTGCCGGGGCGCCAAACTATCGTCAGGGTCCTTGACAATGCCAATACCAATGCCAGGTTGGAGCTATCCAAGGCCGATCTGCCCAGCCGTGGGAGAAGGATAGGTTTAGACTACCAAGCGTTCGCCGTCGTCCATGGCGCCAGCCCTGAACCCATCGCCTCGCCGACTGTGTACATCGTCCACGTGCTCGGCGAGGACCTGGAGGTGTTCCGCCGGATCCCCAGCAGCGGCAAGTGGGTGCTCCAGCACAGCATCCCTCGGCTGTCAGAGGCCACACGTGGGCTGCAAGGCCACCCGGAGCCCTCTCGGTGGATGGAGGTGAAACAAGTCATCGCCGGCGACACTGGATTGGCCGTGTTCAAAGTAACCTTAACATGTGACGATGGGAGTTGGCTCTTCTCCCTCGACGTGAACACGATGCAGCTCCAGGTGGCGCCTTCTGATATGGACTCTATCCCATCAACCCGATAATCTACACGCTGCCATGGCCTCAGTTCATGAATGGTGCCCTACCTAGCTAGCTAGGGCAAAGCCAAATTTACAGGATTAGTACAACATTGATATATAATATCTTTTGAATATGCAGGAATCCACAGTTTTAGTCTAAATCTCTATATCATTTGAATAATTTAACTTTGATGTGAACTCAGTATCATTGGATTCTTCGTTAATTATACTTTCATAGTATATACCTATATAAATAATTTAACGTTTAGGATGAGTCAACTCAGTATATCATTGGATTCTTCGTTAATTATATTTTCATAGTATACCTATTTGATGTCGTAAATCTTTGTAATTGTCTCTATAATTTTAGTCAAACTTAAGATCTTTGACTCTTGAAGTTTTTATAATGACGCATACAATTTGGAATGGTTGAGAGTATCAAGAAAAGAGTTACTCCCTTCGTTTGATGTGTGTACACACAGAACATGCATACTCCCTATCATTTGATTTTTGTTAATTATACTTTCATAGTATACCTATATGAATAATTTAACTTTTAGGATGTCAACTTAGTATCATTGGATTCTTCGTTAATTATATTTTTCATAGTATACCTATTTGATGTCACAAATCTTTGTAATTGTCTATAATTTTAGCAAACTTAAGATCTTTGGCTCTCGAAGATTTTTATAATGACTTGGAATTTGGAATGGAGGAGAGTATCAAGAAAAGAGTTACTCCTCCGTTTGATGTGTGTACACATCAACACGAGAACATGCATACTCCCATAAGGATCATGCAGCAAACATTAACTAATATATATAGGTGATACTGTCCTGATCCTCTTATTCCGTCAAAGAATATATGAAGCATCATATGGTTTAGAAACCTTTAACAATGATAGGCTTCATACATTCATCAATATCATTTGATTTGATTTGATTATTTTTCGGTGAGGAAGCATACATACATCCATCATTTTTCAGTCGCACCCGCCCGCCCTGCACCGCCGAACGCGCCCTGCACGGTACCGCGGCGTGGACGTCGCCTTCTTGCGTGCCATATATATGTTCAACGCGCAGGCTGTACAACACTGAATGTATATTCTGTGCAGCTAGTTGTTGCATACCTAAGACCACCGTGCCACTTTCGGATCATGTGTGCATATATCAACATGATTACATACATATACTCCCCGTATGGATCATGTGGCAAACATTAACTAATATATATTTTTATATATAGGTGATATGGTCCTGATCCTCTTCCTTAATTTCAGGAATATATAAAAGCATGATGGTTTAGAAACCTTTAATAATGAACTCAAGAGATCCTGTTGTTGCAAATGCAATTTGATTTGACTTTAGTTTGAGAAAATTGTATTATTAGCGTCCCAAATAACGCTTCTTGCTAAACTACCATTATACACACATTGCTTTGCTTTCGTAAAAATAGCATCCAAAACATTTACTTCTTGTTTTCCTTACCATTTTTGCTCTTTTTCCTCAATTATCTTTATTCGTTGCAAGCATGGCCAAATAAACCACCCTAGCTATACTGATTGTGTTTCACTTAAAAAGGGCTGCGGTATCTTATGTTTAGAAACCTTTAACAATTTGATAATTAGTATACATACTCTCATATGATCATGCGGCAAACATTAACTAATAATATATATGTATATAGGTGATATAGTCCTGATTCTGTTCCATCCATTCAGGAATTTATTAAGCATGATGGTAGAAACGTTTAACAATGATGTCAAGAGATCCTGTTGTTGCACATTGCAATTTGATTTGATTATTTTGATTAAAAAAAATGCAGTTTTAGCAATCCAAATAACGCGCTTTAGCAAAACTACCATCTTACAATTTGCTTTCATATAAAAAAATAGCATCCAAAACCTTTACCTCTTTTTTTATCACCAAAACATTTACTTCTTGTTTTTCTTTACCATTTTTGCTCTTTTCCTCAGTTCTCTTTATTCGTTGCAAGCATGGCCAAATAAACCACCCTAGCTATATATATTTATCAATACATAAACGATTTTTAGGTGGCGGTTTATTTTTATTTTCGTGGCGATTTTCATAACCGCCACCAAGCTAAGGTCACCAAGTTAATGAATGATTAAAACCACCATGATTAATCTGAAAAAATAAAGAAAAAATGGAAACCCTAACCCTAATGGGCCGCCGCCGCGTTTCGGGCCGCCAGATCCGTGCTTTTCGGGGCGCCGCCGCCGCCGTGATCGGGGGCGCCGGATCAGTGCTTGGGGACGCCGGATCCGTGCTCGGGGGCGCCGGATCTGTGCTCGGGGACGCCGCACATAGTGGAGGCGGCCCACACAGCGCGGCGCCGTAAAGCGGTGGCGTTGCATCGTCTCCGCCAACGGCGACCGCGTTAACGTGGACGGTTAATTGAGATATTAACTGTGGCGGTTTTCTAAATAACCGCCACCGTTACGTAATGCAAGTGTCATGTAAAAGATTTTTTAGTAGTAGGGTATTATATAGTCTCTGTTATAAAATCGATGATGACATGTTTTATAATAGTCTCCTCCTGACCAACAAACGCTCAACGTAAGTATCTTGATGCTAGCGTTTCACCCAACTCTGCCGGCACTTCATATATAAAGAGAGAAAAAAGGCGCCTTATTTTTGTTTCAAGAAAGGTACCTTATCGTGGCTGACGACGGGACTGCAACAAAAATAAGGCGCCGCCTGCAAGTTGAAGAAAATGTAGAGTAAATAGCCTGCAAGTTGAAGAAAATGTAACATTCGCCTGACAATCACCTAGTATCACTGTAATGACGCGCGTGTGGTGACCAAATCATCGAACGAAAGATCCCTGGACATCACCACGGATTCGTCTTGCAGCAACTTGACACGGATAGTACAGAGTCAATCCTACGGTATCTTTGCCAAGAGTCTGACCGAATCCCCAGAACTGTCTCTATCATGACGCGTACATACTGTCCTCTTGCGTAGTACAAGCTACAAATTGCGACTGACTGTGTTTCCATGCAGCGGAGCGAGTGCTGTTCTCAACTGAAACCTCAAGCCTACCTACCATAAATTGCACAGAACATCGGCCTCCAGGTCCAGACAGACTACACTACTGGTCGGCCATGGCAAACAGCCGGGAGCCGGTGGCGTCGGAGGGGCCGAGATGTGTCGTCCATGACGTCCCGGACGATCTGCTCAGGCTGATCCTCCTCTGCCTCGACTCCCCGCTCTGGCTCGTCCGCGCGGTGGCGCCGCATCGTCACCGCCGATGGCGGCCGCGCCTTCCTCCGCCTCGCTGGCTCGCTCCACCCTCCCGTCGTCGTCGGCCACTACCACAGCTATCACGGTGGCGGCTACCGCTTCGTGCCCTCGTCCTCGTCGCCGACGACACCCATCCGCCTCTCCCTCGACTTCTTCCCCGGGAACTCGTACGGCGCCACCACACCATCGATCGATGGCATGTCGCCGACTGCCACGGTGGCCTCGTCCTCCTCCACGATGGATTCGGCCGCGTGTCAGACCTTGTTGTCTGCGACCCGTTGTCACGCCAGTACCGGGATATCCACCATCCGCCGGACCAGACATCGCGCCCACCAATGGGAGCAGGATACATGCCACGCGTCTTCCTCCTCAATGGCGGCGGCGACGACGACGGCAACATCTCCATATCAAATTTCAGGGTCCTGTTGTACCACACCTGCTCCGATGTTACCAAAGTCTACGCCTTTTCTGCAGCTGAGGGCGGAGACTGGCGTTTGGTGAGGCAGTCGACGGTGGCATTCGACGACCACGACGACCTCTTCGTCGGTAGTTTACAAGGGGCACGTCATTGGCCGGATCGATGGATCTCTACATGGCCTCGCCGGCCGGCAGCGTCAGAGTCCTTGACAATGCCAGCTTGGTGTTCTCCGAGGTCAATCTGCCCATCCGTGCGGGGAATTCAGGTTTAGACAATGGCTACAAGTCGACGTTCGCCGTCGTCCATGGCACCAGCGCTGAACCCGCCACCTCGCCGGCGACGGCGTGCATCGTCCACGTGCACGGTGAGCACATAGAGTTGTTCCGCGGGATCGCCAGCGGCGGCAAGTGGGTGCTCGAGCACAACATTCCCCGGTTGTCGGAGGCCACACGCGGGCTGCCAGGCTACCCAGAGCTCTCTCGGTGGAAGGCGGTGGACGTTATCGCCGGCGGCACCAGATTGGCGGTTTTGAAAGTATCCTTATCACGTGGCAATAGGAGCTGGAGTTGGCTCTTGTCCCTCGACGTGGACACGATGCAGCTGCAGGTGGTGCCTGATGTGGCAAACTATCTCTCTCACGAGATGAAGCGGATAATGTACACGCTGCCATGGCCTCAGTTCATGAATGCCCTAGCTAGCTAGCTAGCAAGCAAGGGCATTGCCAAATTAATTTACAACTCGCCGCTGCAGCTGGTCGCGATATTTCAGGCTCAAGACGACGAGAGTGATGCGCAGCCGGCTTTCGCCGCCTTGCTCCGCTGCTCGCCGCAGTTTAATTTAGTTATGAATTAGTTAGCACAACTGCATCGTTCCACCGTTCAAGTCCGTGCCTATTATTAAGTATGTGTTTGCCTGTAACAAACTTTGGCATCTCGCCATCGTCCGCTATGGGCTGTAATTGTGAAAATTTTAATTTTCTTTAATACAGTATGCGTGTGAGCATGCTTTCAGAAAAAAAAATACAGGCTTACGCACAACATTGATTTACTTTATCTATAAATGGCACCGCAAATATGCTGGAATTCACCGTTGTAGTCTAATAAATCTCTAGATCTCACTTGAATAATTTGACTGTATGGGTATTGTTTGGTCTCATTTAATGCCAACTAAATGTTGTGTTGCAATTGAGCTATTGATTATGATGTGGACTTGTTTGTGTAATGGACTCATAAATTTGACATGATGTGCATGCCCTGTTGTACTGTACACGTGAATGCAATGCCCGAACACATTCATGAAGTTTATTTAGTGGTAAAAGATAGTTTATTTGATAAATAGTTATACAATTTCTTCTAATTAGATAAACAATTATAAAATTTGCAGTATTATTCTTCTAATCTAATTAGATAAACGGTTGGTGCTCAGCTGGCGGTCGGCGCTTGCGCGTTCTCTCTAGCGCTCGTTTTTTGTTTTGTCAGTTCTAGTTTTTGTTTTTGTTTTCGTTTTCAGTTCTAGTTTTCGTTGTCCTTCCTTTTGCTTTGTTCCTCTGCTTGTTGCAACCCCTCTGGTAATTAGGGTGTTACCAGGAGGTCCTTTTGTGTTTGTTTTGTCATCATTTTTCTGCTTAATGAAAAAATACGCCGACCTAGGTGGGTATAGTCTCAAAAAAGAAATATTATTTGGTACATAGACACTAAATAGCATATTAAGTCTTAAATTCAACAACTTATAAATAAATAGTTCAAATCCAATGCTGACAGTTAGAAATATAAGCATAAATAAAAGAGATATAATATTATATCTAATAACTTTTAGCCATCACTTTCTAATATATATAAATGTTTTTTATCAGCCAAATCGGGTTGTTCGGGCTTGTCTTTCTCGAGGCTGATAAGACGGTGGATGCTGATTTCTTGTGAAAGAAAAACACTATATGATGGTTGATAAGTTCAAGTGAAGAGAGATCTTGCAAGCTTTGATGGCTACAGACCTATATCACTTTGAATTACTCTTTGAAATGCATTGGGCAAACTTAGAACAAGCGGGTGGAGGGTGCCTAGCTTCATTGTCATGACCCAGAAATAGGGCCGGGAGGACAGGCCCGGCAGGCTGCGGCGCCCGGGCGCCCCCCCCTGGAGCTTCTTACAAATAACCCCGCCCGCCCCTCCCCTCCTTTTCGTGGGATTCTTCGGCAATTAATTCGAGGAATAAAGGAGGAAAATATCTAGGATTATCTTTAGGCGTTTTGGTGTGCAAGGGGCTATCTCATCTATAAGGGAGACCCTTTATTAGGAAATAAATAAATAGGATATGCTTGTAAAAGGTATTCCAATCTATAAGGAAACCTTTAGAGAGATTGCTTGAGATACAAAGTCCCACTAGCCGGGCTATAAAAGTAAAGGGTCTGCAATCTTTCGGGGGCAACAAGCAAATAAAAGAAATTTTATCTCAATCTCTTCCTCTCTCCCTCTCCTCGCCTCGCCCCCCGCCTGCCCGCCGCCGCCGCCGCCACGGCTAAGCCTCGCGCGCCCGCACGCCGATGCCGCCCAGCGCGCGCCGCCCGAGCGGCCTAACAGCCGCCCACTCCACGCCGCCACCACCATCACCTCCGTCCTCATCTTCTTCCCCTAATTCCCCAATTCACGTGTCGGTTCCGGCCCAATAGCCGGTTCCCGACGGCTGGTATCCGGAGACCACTACGATCCACCCACCACCATGGGCCGCCCGAATCGAAGAAGCTGCTGAATAATTTGGGGGATGAGTTCGCCAAATTCAACATCGGGATGGGCACGATCGAGGATAAGCTCTCTATCCTCTCGGGCGGCGATCTAGCAGCACTCAAGCGCCGTCAACAACTCCATGACGCGAGATTGAGATGAAAACGATGCTAGAGACAACAGCCCGCGATTTCATCAAGAAGCGGGGCGATGGCATGCGAGAACGGGACGATCAAGTCACGGCGGTGATCCGAGAGCCCGATGAAGGGCTACACAGGGGCCTAAGGCCGCGCCAGGCCAGGCGCCCGCCCGTCACGGGCGCATGCGCGCCCCCTCCTCCTCCCGGTCGACACCTTCCTGTGTCTCCCCCCCTCGCCGCACAAGCTATCCTTCCCAACCTACGATGGCAAGGAGGATCCCCTCCCATGGATCAACCGCTGCGAGCAATTCTTCGGGGGACAAGGTACGCGCCGCCTCTGAGCAAGTCCGGTATGCCTCCTATCATCTCACAGAGGAGCACAACAATGGTACATGAGGCTGTCCCCCAGAGAAACCGGTGGCGGTTGGGCGAAGCTTCGCCCAATACGCCAACGAGCGCCGGCCCTCGCTGAATCTGCGGAATCCGCTGGGCGAAGGGTATCGCTGAGGAAGACAGCACCGTCGATGAATACACGGAGCGGTTCCCGGCGCCGCGTGCGGGCAACCTCGACGACAAGTAGCGGTGAACATCTACAAAGCGGGGCTTGGGCGAACCGCTCAAGGCGTGACGTCGAGATGCGTAACCCCAAGGACATGGAGGTAGCCATGTCTCTCGCCCGGGCGTACGGCGACGCCCTCGCCATCCTCTACAACACCGGCAAGCCAGCACGAGGCAAAGGCCAGGGCGCTGCGCCTATGGCCCTCTTGGCCCCGGCCCCACCCCGTCGGCGCAAAGAACGACTCGGCCGTTCAAGCGGGCCGACACGGAAAGAGATGACGGAGCGGCGCAAGGGCCGGACTCTGCTTCAAGCGTGACGAGCCGTTCACACGTCACAAAGTGCAAGCACCTCTTCGACATCACGATCTTCAACGACTACACCGACGATCTGAACAACACCCCACTAGCGCACGTCAAAGAAGAGCCGGTGATTTGAAGGTCCTCGTTGGGGACCCCGACTCCCGATGCGTGGTGCTCATTCTCTCTACCTCGTCGGTATGATCTCGGGCACATGTGTCAACATCATCGTCGACTTCGGGAGCAACGCACAACTACATCGACCCCAGCGTGGTGACCACGGCAGGCCTCGGACTCGGCCGGTGCGTGTGCTGATCACCACCGCACCGGCGCCACTTCTACATGCCGTGGCAGCCACCTTCGACGTAACACTACGCCTTGAGGCCAGCACCTTCGACATTGACGCCCTACGCCATGCCACTAGGCGACGACGCCGGCGTCATCCTTGGCATGCCTTGGTTGGCAAGCTTGGGACGAGTGGCGTGGGACTTCGCGACCCA
This sequence comes from Hyparrhenia diplandra, assembly GCA_015847255.1. Lineage (NCBI taxonomy): Eukaryota > Viridiplantae > Streptophyta > Magnoliopsida > Poales > Poaceae > Hyparrhenia > Hyparrhenia diplandra. The sequence continues at coordinate 77,819 of JADLZK010010592.1, read as the reverse complement.
CGAGCTGCGGTACTACGCGGCGGTCGCCTCGAAAGCACGTTCACGTCGGCTCCACCACCCCCCCCCGCAAAGGGCGCCCCCGCCCCCGGCCTTTCCAGTCGCATCTTTGTAACACCCGTGTTTTTGCATCATTTTAAAATTCACTAAAAATTTGAACTTTTCAAAATAAACTAAAACTTGATTTACATTCCGCAAAACCAAACCCCTGTTTTTCGAAAACCTTGCATCAAAAATCCACCATATAGAAATTAGGCTCCCTTTTGTTTCTGCTGCTTGTTGAGCTTATGGTGGCCAAGGTATGTATTCTTGATCTAGATATTAAAATTGTGGAAGTATTTACGCATGAGCATGATTTACATTTTAAAGGAATAAATCTACGAACCTAGAATGCATGTGGAGGTATATGTATATTCCTAGATTATAAAAACATAAGGGTATACATGTACACTTGACCCATGTGTATGCCCTAGGAAATAAAAAGGGGAAATATTAGGGGCAAGTATACTAATGCATATATCTATGTGTATGTCCTTCCAACAAGTATATATGTGAGTGCCTATAATGATAAATTCTAAATAACATATATATACTTGAATATACGCTTGGAAAGTATAACCATACACATGGATATGAGTATACATGGAAATAAGAAAGGAGAATAGATTGGGGAAATACCAAACATGTATACTAATATGTATTACCTCCCAGCAAGGGTATATATTTATTAGTGCTTAATAAAGGGGCCCTAAGAATACATACATGCTTGTATAAAAACAAGTGGAAGGAATATACATAAGTATAGAAATATACCGGTATACATGAGATATGGAATAGAGGGAAAAGAAAATAAGAAAGGAGAGAAACAGGAAAATAGCTAGCGGGCTTGATCTTCTCTCGGCCAAATGCTCCTCTCTTCCTCCTTTCCTTTCTCTCAAGGTCCGAGCCAGCCCACCACCACCTCCAACGACCCGGCCCACCACCATCGAGCCCAGCCCGACGAGCCCACACACACCTGAGCGAAGAAGCCGGCCCGTTCCTTCTCCACTTTCGTGGGTGAACACGGACGACGGAGTCGTCTTCCTCGCGACGCCATGCGCGACACCACGGGGCCCCGCCGGCGAGCAGACGAGCACACCGCAGGCTGGATCCGGCTAGGGCTCATGGGGACTCGAGCCACGACCTCCGCACGACGCATGACCATCTTCCGAGGAGCCAAGACACGGCCACCCACTCCCGTCCCACGAGCATAGTAGCGGCGTCAACGCCAACAAATAGCGCCGGCGCACGCCACTTTCGACCAGCCGGGCCGGAGGCGGCGACCAAGCCCGCGGCAAGGTCCATAACTTTCGATGAGCCGCTCGAGCGAAGCCCGCGGACACCGCGGCGTGCGTCAACGCCACGGCGACATCGGAAGCCGTGCTGCGCGGCGTTGCCGCGTCGTCGTGGCCGACAAGCGCGCCACAAGGAGACCCGGCGATGGGCAACCTCGCCGGGAGACCGAAGCGTCTTGCGGCGCCCGGCTCGTGGCGACTGCCGAGAGTCACCGCGCCACGGATGGAGCTGTCGGAAAAAGATCGATGGCGGATCAAAATATCACGGCCGACGAGCACCCCGGCGGCGAGGCTATAAATAGCCACCTCCGCCCCAATCGACCCCTCCCCTTCCACCACGGGGACCTCGGTCGGGGAACACCGTGCTCGCCTCCGACCTCACTCTCCTCCCTCCTCCCTCTCCCAATCCCAATTGCCCCCAAATTGGGTGTCCGCCGCCGCCATTGGAGCTGCTCCGTCCTTCTTCCCCCTTGCTGCGTCGTTGGCCGGTTTGGAGTGCAGGTTAGGCAGTTAGAAGTTTTCCCTTTCGTTTCACGTAGCTAGTACTCTGTTTCCTCCACGGTATTGCCCAGTAGCCGGCGCCCGCCGTCGGAGACCGCCACGGCCGTCGCCACCATGGGTTCGACCTCCTTCCCGCGCCTCGCTCCCGCCATCTGCGGGACTATAGGGAGATGGGAACCCTAGGCACCCAACATGACGAAGCTATGGGCCTTGGCGGCCAAGTCCGGCCAGGTACGGGCGGAGCGCCACCGCACCACGTGCGTCGACGACGAGAACGGGATGGAAATCCTATCCCGTCAACTACCGTCGACGTCGTCAAGCCAGGACGAACCGGAGACCGACACGCGGCCTGTTTCCGTCCGACGGCGTCCCACGCCGTTACGTCCCACGCGTACGAATCCTACGGCCCACAGTGCCACATGGCAGGCTCGCGTGGCACCTGGGGACCCACCTGTCATGTACACGGCGCATCCATGCGATCCTGGGTACACAAAGGGAATTGCTAGATGTACCCAATTAGTGTACACGGGGAAGCTAGAAACCCTATTTCCCATGTCCGAAAAATTCCCGAGAAAATTTGTAAATTCATTAATCGATTTATGGAATTTTATCATGTAATTAAATTCAAATTTATTACATGATAAAATTATATTATAATATTACCCTAATCAATAAATTAGGGATTAATATTGTAAATTCCATAACTCATGCATTTTAATTACATTTTTGCGTGAAACGACTTCCATAATTTATCTAAATTCTAGATCTATGCAACTAACCTATTACCACCATAATGTTCTATGCTTGTTTTGTGTGCCATAGTCCATGCTAGGTTTTATCGCCCGACGCGAGGTAGTTTCGACGATCGGATTAGAAGTTTCTCCCAGAAGTACGCTAGAAGACGTTCGACGCCGTGCCGATTCGTAAGAACCTCCCAGGCAAGTCCTTACCCCCCCTCTAACCTGAGCTAATTACTATAATGTTTAATAAGGTGTTAAGATAAGCATAACCGGGGCAAGCCGTATGGGGTGTACTCATGGGCTATGTGCGTGAGGTTTCATTTGGGCTTTGTCGATAATATAACTTAAGTAATTAATGGTGTGAACCCTCCAACAAAAAGGTGAGTGGTGATAGTCTACATGGAGGTGGACTAAACACAATCGGGGATGAATCCCGCGGAGAGATGCTCGCCTCCCTAAGGACCGGTTCATAGACCTTCTACCTAGTGCGATATTCCGTATGTACCACACGTCGATAAATGGGACGGCTTGATTCACACCCCGTTGGGTTGAGGTATAGTTGGGAACCAAGGTGGCCGGAGCAAAAGCGATCTATCGGGAGGCGACTCGGATGCTATGTGATCTTCCGAGGTCGGGTTGGCGTGGTTGCTATGTGATCCTCCACGTAAAACAATTGGTGCTTTGATATTGTATACAAACTTATGAGTTGGCGGATGCTATGTGATCTTCAGCGATGCTATGTGCTAATGGGATGCTAAGTGATCTTCCCATTCCCCAACCCCCAGAGAAGTCGTGGTGAAGATTATACCAATATACCTAGAGTAGCACTCAAGCGGGTACGGATCTCGTTAGGGCCTGTTGGAACCAACCCGGATGGGGAAGACTGTGCCTATCGTGTGGGGAAAATTGTACAACCTCTGCAGAGTTTATATAAATCTATTCGAATAGCCACGTCCTTGGAATGGGCGAATGCTAGGCAAGAACATCTATGATTAGATATAACTAACCTTTTGTGATATGTGAAGGTGATGGTAAAATGAGATAACCTCGGGAACTAGCGAGAGCAGTTTTTAGAGACTCGCTAGGGCCCAAACCCTTAATTTACCAAACCACCTGGTTTGGACTTGCCGAAATGCGTGCGTACTCACCCCTCTATTTTACGGATATCGGCACATCCGAAGGTAAGATCGTTGTCAAGATAGACGATCAACGTTAAGTAGGAGTTCGCGGGCGTTTGCTTAGGAAGAAGATGTAGTTGCCAAGGGTTTCCATCCGTGCTCAAGTTGCCCGTGGAGTATGAGGCAACAAAATATAGTTAATCCACCGCTTTTCGGTTGGCTAACTCGATAAAATATTCGCCATTTGTAAGACTTTCTAATCCTATATTATTAAAGCTCGGACTTCTATTATATCGTATACCATTATCTAACACTAATGACCGTATTTGTGCGTGATCCCGGCGCGAAATACGAGAGGTTAACGACCCATTAAAAGTGGGGCGTGACAGTGGTATCGAGCCGAGCTTGACCATAGGATGGAAATCGAAATGGCAATTGCCTCATTTAGCTTTACTTATGGATAATTACTTTAGACGGTGGTACCATTCGATTATCCTTTTGTTGCTTACATATCAGCGACATACACATGTCTAAATGCAAATGAGATGGATGGATGGTCGGCAAGATCGACGGATTGACCATTGGGGAATTCCCACGACTTCTCCCGGGAAGTTCTCACATACCTTGGGTTTACACGGGAACCTCGGTACTACCGGGAGTACTTTGAGGATGGAGCATTCAAATGTGTGATGCGGTTGCACATTCCCCTCCAAGAAGGGTATCGAAGGTTCCGTGAACGCTGAACCGACATATGGGACACTTGCGGAAGATTGCATTGGAAGCACTCAAGACCTATTGCAAGGAATATGAAGACCACTCAACGACACCCATGCCAAGTACTACCCTAAGTGAAGGACCGGACTTACGCTATATGGTTCAAGAAGGTCGAGAAATGAAACGGGCAACATCCCGGACTCAGTTACACCCTTTGTCTCTACGGCAAAAGTATCCGGATGCCTTTCAAGCCCTCTATGACCACCAGGGAGTTGGAGTTGAAGATCAGCAAGATACAAAGGAAGAAGAAAGTAGAGAAGAACAAGAAGCTGAATGAAGACCTCGCAAGAAAGAGTTGCTCAAATGGAAGCCCTAAGACGGAGTTAGAAGAGAAGAAGACCTCGCTTGAAGCACGGCAACAAGAGAAGGAAGCCACCCAAAGCCAAGTTACAAGAAGCCACGGAGCGTTTGAAGAAACGGAAGAAGAGAAGAAAGTACTATTGAAGACCTCGGCAAGCTAAAGTGATCCCCATATGCCCAACCTATGTGCACAAGAAATTCCTGAAACAAACCCAAGAGGCACCGTCAAGTGTTAGACAAGTTTAAGTAGCACCATCTAAGTTAAGCTAGTAACCACAGTAGCATGCTTGTCGCAGCTTGTTTTTAGTAGTAGTAGTAGTTTTTAGTTGTTGTAGCAGTAGTTACCCTTGCTTCTACGTTAGTAGTATGCTTGAAGTCGCAAATGATCGGCAAGGTAGTTTTATGGGCGATGTGACTCCATATCATCGGTAAAATTGTCCTTGTGAGAATATATTGTCGCGCTTTGTTTGTTTAAAATAATATTCGATCTTTCTATCCTAAAGGAAATCCTCTAGTTTTACTATTCATAGTATTTGACGAAGAGGAAAAGTCCGATAGGATCAGTGAATGTAACAAAAATTTCCCTAAGTCACGAGTATCACAGCAAGTCCCATCAAAGTAAGCTCACCGTGACTACCATTTTCATACGTTTCACGAGAGCAACAGGTAAGTCTATTGTAATGTTTGTTTAAGCGGTTAGTTCTTGAACTACCCCTATAGATTGCCATCTCAAACCCCTAACCCTTCTTTCTAACCCACCGTCGGCCCGGATCCTTGCCTCTCCCTCCCATCCCTTTTCAAAATTTATCGGGAACTGGGCGATGACCACCAATAATTGGGGTACAAAAAAAATGATGACCCCACTCGACCCCACCTAAGCGGCACAGCGTCCAAATTACACACGTCCCAAGCCCGACAAAGCGCTTACGCGACAACGTGCCTGTAGCTACAGTGACACGCCGCCGCGATTCGCTACCCCCTCCCCCTTCCCATTCCCTCTCTCTCTCGCCCACCCCATTCTTTTCTTTCTCTTTCTTTCTCGCTCTCCTCCCTGCCGCTGCTGTCCTCTCGACATCACGCCGCTGTCCCCCACAAAGAGCACCGTCCTCCCTGCACCGACCTCCTCGGCACGACCGTCGCCGCCGAAAGCACCTTGCCCTTGCCCACGCCGTGCGAGGACACCGCCGCCCGACCACCACCCGAAGCTGCTGCTGCTGCTGTTACCCCCCATTAGCGTCACTATGCCGCGATGCTCGCCGTAATGGCGCCGCGACTCAGCCAGCAAGACCCACCCCGAGCCCGCTAATGGCTGCCTATAAAGGTCGTTCGAGCTTCTCCATCGGCATCAGACACCCCACGCTCAAACGCAAAACCCCCACCCCACATACAAGACCCCCGATTCAAGGAGTCAAGCGAGAAGACCCGGAGGAACACAGTTCGCGAAGACCCGGAGAAAATAACAAGAAGAAGGAGTACTGCGTGAGCCGAAGCCCTCAAGATGTGTATGGATGAAGAAGAGGTCATTTTCACCATGTTTTTCATTCTAGGCTCCATCTTTGGTGGCATCACTTGTTTTGTATATCCTTGTAATGCGCCCTTACCCTATGAGAGGCCCCGGCGAAAAAAGTCGATAGCCTCGGGCATGGAATAAATTTCTTTGATGAATATTGTGGGTGCCATTTTTCTTTCAAAAAAAATGAAAATGAGTGATGATGATGAAAGGAAAAAAAAAAAAAAAAGCGAAAGGAATACAAAAAAAAAAAAGGGAAAGAAAAGAAGAAAAGAAAAATAAGAAAAATAAGAGGAAAAATAGAGAAAAAGAGAAGAAATATCATTAATATTATCTTGCAATCGCTTTGAAACATCCAAAGGGACTATGAGTATAAGGGCGTCATTAGAGTGCCGCGAACAGAAAAATACGGAGGTTAAATTCTCTAAGTGGGGTAGAGAAAAGGAGAATGAAGAAATAAAATCAAGCAGCCCGAGATCGATAAAGAATATGCCGTAAACACTGGGATATGAGTCCTAGCGTAGTGGTATTTTCCTAACTAAATAAAGGTGGAATCATCATCCAACAAAAAGGCATGGGGTATACCCCTTGCTTGACAAGTTGGTAAAGTGGCAAAATCCGAGGACTCTCTCTCGAGGACATCCCCTGTAAGGCGGTAAACCTTCCCTACCCTCCCTAATCTTCCCCTGTCTTTTCTCTTGAGACCTGTTAGGTTCCTCTCTCGTAGTTTACGAATCTCGAGGACGAGATTCATCTAAGTGGGGTAGATTTGTAACACCCGTGTTTTTGCATCATTTTAAAATTCACTAAAAATTTGAACTTTTCAAAATAAACTAAAACTTGATTTACATTCCAAAAAACCAAACCCCTGTTTTCAAAAACCTTGCATCAAAAAATCCACCATATAGAAATTAGGCTCCTTTTTGTTTGCCGCTTGTTGAGCTTATGGTGGCCAAGGTATGTATTCTTGATCTAGATATTAAAATTGTGGAAGTATTTACACATGAGCATGATTTACATTTTAAAGGAATAAATCTACGAACCCTAGAATGCATGTGGAGGTATATGTATATTCCTAGATTATAAAAACATAGGGGTATACATGTACACTTGACCCATGTGTATGCCCTAGGAAATAAAAAGGGGAAATATTAGGGGCAAGTATACTAATGCATATATCTATGTGTATGTCCTTCCAACAAGTATATATGTGAGTGCCTATAATGATAAATTCTAAATAAATATATATATACTTGAATATACGCTTGGAAAGTATAACCATACACATGGATATGAGTATACATGGAAATAAGAAAGGAGAATAGATTGGGGAAATACCAAACATGTATACTAATATGTATTACCTCCCAAAGCAAGGGTATATATTTATTAGTGCTTAATAAAGGGGCCCTAAGAATACATACATGCTTCTATAAAAAAAAGGAAGGAATATACATAAGTATAGAAATATACCGTATACATGAGATATGGAATAGAGGGAAAGAGAAAATAAGAAAGGAGAGAAACAGGGAAAATAGCTAGCGAGGCTTGATCTTCTCTCGGCCCGGCGGCTCCTCTCTTCCTCCTTTCCTTTCTCTGCGTCGAGGCCAGCCACCACCACCTCCAACGACCCGGCCCACCACCATCGAGCCCGGCCCGGCGAGCCCACACGAGCAGAAGAAGCCCGGCCGTTCCTTCTCCGCTCGTAGGTGAACACGGGGCGACGGTCGTCTTCCTCGCTGCGCCATGCGCGACACGGGGGCCCCCACGCGAGCAGCGAGCGAGCACACCGCGCGAGCTGGATCCGGCTAGGGCTCATGGGGACTCGAGCCATGACCTCCGCCGCGGTCGCCGCGACCATCTTCAGAGGAACGGCCTGCGGCCACCCTCTCGGGTCCACGAGCATAGTAGCGGCGTCAGCGCCAAATGGCGCCGGCGCATGCCACCACGACGACCAGCCGGGGCGGAGCGGCGACCAAGCCCGCAGCGGGTCCGCGGCCCGAATGAGCGCTTTCGGGCGAAGCCCGCGGACCGGCGGCGTGCGTCACGCCAACAGCGACGCCGGAAGCCGTGCTGCGGCGTTGCCGTCGTCGTGGCCGACAAGCGCGCCTGCCAAGGAGACCGGCGATGGGCAACCTCGCCGAGAGCGGCGTCTTGTGGCGCCGGCTAAATGGCGAACTCCTTTGGAGTCACAGCGCCTGAGATGGAGGCTGTCGGAAAAGATCGATGGCGGATCAAAATATCATCGGCGACGAGCACCGTGGCGAGGCTATAAATAGCCACCTCAGGCCCCCAATCGACCCGCCCCTTCCACCGAGGACCTCCGGGGTCGGGGAACACACGTGCTCCCTCAGACCTCACTCTCCTCCCTCTCCCAATCCCAATTGCCCCCAAATTGGGTGTCAAGCGCCGCCATTGGAGCTGCTTTCGTCCTTCTTCCCCCTGCGTTTGCGTCGTTGGCGGTTTGGAGTGCGGGGTTAAGCAGCTAGAAGTTTTCCCCTTTCGTTTCACGTAGCTAATTTTCTGTTTCCTCCCTGGTTGCCCGGCCGCCAAGCGGGCGCCGCCGAAGACCGCCACGGCCGTCGCCACCATGGGTCCGACCTCCTCCCCTCGCCCGCCTCCCGCCATTGCGGACTATAGGAGATGGGAACCCTAGGCACCCAACACGACGACGCAGCTATGGGCCAACGCAGACCAAGTCCGCCAGTAATGGCGGGCGCCACCGACCGTCGTGGCGGCGACGAAACGGGATGGAAATCCTATCCCGTCAACTACCCCGCCGGCGTCGCCAAGCCAGACGAACCCGAGACCGACCGCCGCTCGTTTGTCGTCCCCGGCGCCCCACGCCGTTACGCCCCACGCCGTATCGAATCCTACGCCCATAGTGCCACATGGCGGGCTCGCGTGGCACCTGGGACCCACCTCGTCATGTACACGAGCGCATCCATGCAGTCCCCGGTACACAAAGGGAATTGCTAGATGTACCCAATTAGTGTACACGTGAAGCTAGAAACCCTATTTCCCATGTCCGAAAAAATTCCCGGAAAATTTGTAAATTCATTAATCGATTTATGGAATTTTATCATGTAATTAAATTCAAATTTATTACATGATAAAATTATATTATAATATTACCCTAATCAATAAATTAGGGATTAATATTGTAAATTCCATAACTCATGCATTTTAATTACATTTTTTGCGTGAAAGCGACTTCCATAATTTATCTAAATTCTAGATCTATGCAACTAACCTATTACCACCATAATGTTCTATGCTTGTTTTGTGTGCCATAGTCCATGCTAGGTTTTTATCGCCCGACGCGAGGTAGTTTCGACGATCGGATTAGAAGTTTCTCCCGTAAGTACGCTAGAAGACGTTCGACGCCGTCTTGGATTCGTAAGAACCTCCTGTGCAAGTCCTTACCACCCCCCCCCTCTAACCTGAGCTAATTACTATAATGTTTAATAAGGTGTTAAGATAAGCATAACCGTGGCAAGCGTGCGGAGTGTGTACTCATGGGCTATGCATGTGAGGTTTCGCTGGGCTTTGTCGATAATATAACTTAAGTAATTAATGGTGTGAACTCTCCAAAAAAGGTGAGTGGTGATAGTCTACATGGAGGTGGACTAAACACAATCGGGGATGAATCCCGCGGAGAGATGCTCGCCTCCCTAAGGACCGGTTCATAGACCTTCTACCTAGTGCGATATTCCGATGCGACCACACGCCGATAAATGGGACGGCTTGATTCACCCCCATTGGGTTGAGGTATAGTTGGGAACCAAGGTGGCCGGAGCGTGCAAAACGATCTATCGGGGAGGCGACTTCGGATGCTATGTGATCTTAAATTCGGGTTGGCGTGGTTGCTATGTGATCCTCCACGAAAACAATTGGTGCTTTGATATTGTATACAAACTTATGAGTTGGCGGATGCTATGTGATCTTCCGCGATGCTATGTGCTAATGGGATGCTAAGTGATCTTCCCATTCCCCAACCCCCAGAAGTCGTGGTGAAGATTATACCAATATACCTAGAGTAGCACTCAAGCGGTGGTACGGATCTCGTTAGGCTGGTGTTGGAACCAACCCTGGATGGGGAAGACGTGCCTATCGTGTGGGGAAAATTGTACAACCTCTGCTTGAGTTTATATAAATCTATTCAATAGCCACGTCCTTGGAATGGGCGAATGCTAGGCAAGAACATCTATGATTAGATATAACTAACCTTTTGTGATATGTGAAGGTGATGGTAAAATGAGATAACCTCGGGAACTAGCGAGAGCAGTTTTTAGAGACTTCTGCTAGGGCCCAAACCCTTAATTTACCAAACCACCCTGGTTTGGACTTCTTGAGCTCGTCTGTACTCACCCCTCTATTTTTACAGATATCGGCACATCCGAAGGTAAGATCGTTGTCAAGATAGACGATCAACGTTCGTAGGAGTTCGCGAGACGTTTGCTTAGGAAGAAGATGTAGTTGCCAAGGGTTTCCATCCGTGCTCAAGTTGCACTGTAGAGTATGAGGCAACAGTCATAGTTAATCCACCGCTTTCGGTTGGCTAACTCACGATAAAATATTCGCCAATCGTAAGACTTTCTAATCCTATATTATTAAAGCTCGGACTTCTATTATATCGTATACCATTATCTAACACTAATGACCGTATTTGTGCGTGATCTGGCGCAAATCGAGAGGTTAACGACCCATTAAAAGTGGGGCGTGACAATCTTCGCCGACATCTGTACACCTCACGACTCGACTTGGGAAGCGTTCGAGGCATGCGGCGCTTTGGACCTCTACGACCGTCCACGATTGTCTTCGTCGGCTACGCCCGGGCTACATTGGAGGATCGGCACCTACGCCGCATCACCCTCGACGTCACCACAAGCGATGCCGCTCCAAAGATGGACACTTGAGGGCGGCCTCCTACTCTTCGACGGCCGATTCTACCTTCCGGCTTCCTCTCCACTATTGCGGACTCTTTGGAGGCCTTGCTTCGGGCGGAGTCCGCGGGGCGAACTTCCTCGTCTTGGGAGCCTACGGACAGCCAGCCAACTTCAGCTGCACCCGGCCGCCATCTGTTGGGCAGCATATGGCCCCGGCGCCATCCGTCGGCCCGGCCGAGTCGTTTTCCTCGGCGGCATGGATCGCCTCTTCCTCACCGTCGACAATGTCCACATCGGCTACGATGCGAGAGAGGGTACCCACTAGCTTTCGCCCTCTCGTTCGGCGTCGGCTCCTTCATGTAGTGCGATGTTGAACTTGGTGCTGCTCCCTCCTACTGGCCGCGACATCACCATCGGCGCTGCTTCGGCTCTTACGTCAACGCCCCGCCCAATGGCGTTTCTTATTCTGGAGAGTCCACCTGCGACATGGTGCATCGGCACCTTGGCGTGGGTGTTCAAAGGAGCTCCTGCTTGGCGGCCGTCGTCGAACAACTTCCGCAGCGAGGGGCGTCTTTGTTCACGACATCTACCATGGCTACATCGGCAACCTTCACTACCTCCTGGAGTTTGATCCTAAACGAACCAGGGAGAACATGATCCTCAGGAACCCGGTGCAGGGCCGACTAGTACTGCAGGTTGAGCTCATCATCCCAGGGGCAGCTGATCTCCACCCGGCGTGACCGAATGGACTTTCATCCAGTAGCGAGGACGCGCCGGTCGAGAGGGGGGGAGATGTCATGACCAGGAAATAGGGCCCGGAGGTCGGGGCCCCGCGATGCGCCCAGCGCCGCCCCCCTGGCTTGCGCTACGCGTGCCCCCGCCGCCCGTCCTCTCCTTTCCGCGGATTCTTCGGCAATTAATTCAGGAATAAAGGAGGAAAATATCTAGGATTATCTTTAGACGTTTTGGTGTGCAAGGGGCTATCTCATCTATAAGGGAGACCCTTATTAGGAAATAAATAAATAGGAGATAGGTGTGCAGATGGTGGAAGTTATAGCCGGCGGCACTGGTTTGGCCATCTTGTCTGCTCGGGTATCAGACCGAGATAGGTGTATGACTTGGTTCTTCTCTTTCAACGTCGACGCAATGGAGCTGCAGGCGGTGACCAATGAAGCCGCCTACTGTGGGAAGACGGTGACCTCCACCTACACGCTGCCATGGCCTCGCTTTTTGCGTGCCGGCTGGCCCTTGCTAAAGCCTAAATCTATATCTCCTATAAAAGCAAACCCCACTATGTTTCAATTGCCACGTCGATCGTGTCTTGCTCCAGTAATTAAGTCATGTCACGCCATTATATCGAACTTCTAGTAAAGGTAAGTAATATTCATTATATCAACATATACAAGGCATGCATTATATTATTGTGTATAATTCGATTTAACATTCTATTAGAGTTTTGTTTAGGTTTTCCATTACTTTATCCAGTTTCATCTTACTATTACTAATTGGAGAATCTAATGGAGACACCACGTTAATTCTCACTAGAAGCGCTAGAAAAAAAAATAAGATCACCAGCGCCACGGTAGTTACATTCCGGCAATGCCCGCATTCCTCTCTAGTGACGGAGTCTCACGATGGCCTATTTCCTCCGTGACGGCTTGGAGAAATCCTCTGATAAGATAGATTTGGCTTGCATGTCTTAGTAGTGTTGATGAACATAACAACAATATGGATAGTATCAAATGGTTGGCTAACCAAACAGACAAGTAGGTAGTCAGATTTGGCTAGCATTGCTCCTGAGATGCTCTTAGTGCCGGTGCGAAGATATAATTGTTTTCTAAATTCTATTGATTCTGATTCACCCTGTGTATATTTTTCTGAAATTGCGAACGAGCTTGTAGCTCGATGGTAACGCTCCCAGGTGTGGAGCTTGCCCACCTGGGTTCGACTCCCGTCGGGAGCAACTGTAGGTGTTGCATCAATTTTCTTAATGAAAAACCACTCAGTTCCTCTTGAGTTGGGTCTCATTTTTTTTATATATATTTTTCCGAAATTTGGTGGCAGCAAATCTCAGTTTCCATTTCCAAATAACATTCATCTATATAAGTTGTAGTTTTATCTCTTGTAATCGTGTCAGTCTTTGTATCCATGTTATAGGTGCATTAGGTAGTTCATTTTGTTGAACATGTTTATATGTAAACGTGTAGAATGGTGGGCCGGGGTGGAGGCTTGCACACCACGGCGCCATGACCGCGTCAGTGGGCTGCCACTACGTGTATGTCGTGCACGTCACACGGGCGATCGCAAATGATGTCGCACCAGGTAGCTCCAAGTGGCGACGGGGATGTTGCATCAAGCCCAGGATCCATCGGGAAAGCTGCGTCATTGTAGTGAAACTAACTCGCCACAAGTCCCGCTCGCTTGCGCGCGCGCGCGCGTTCGTTGCATCCTGATCTTGGTGACCACGCTCCGGGCATCACCGGAGGCCGGTGAGTTCATAGGATGGTGAGCCGCCCGATCCTAACAATATAGAAGTGTTGACACCCAAAAATGGCGTGGTCTAAGTCACGGTAAAAATCGGTGACTTAGTCAAATTCTCGAGGAAGATCGAAAAGGGCTCTCTGGAATGCGACCGGACTCACTGGGCGCGTCGGTCCAGCGTCCGGTCGGGTCGCGCCCACGATCGGTTTGCGGACCTTTGTTAAACCGATCGGACGCCGCTGACCGGGCGTCGGTCACCCCCTCGCGAGTCGGTCGGTCCGGCTGGAACCAGGGCTGGTTTCGGGACATCGACCGGAAGCACCCGTCGCGTCGGTCCGGGGGTCCGGTCAGTTTGCGCGTCGCGGTCGATCTGCAGAGCTTCTTGGAAAATCGATCGGACCCAGCGACGGGCGTCGGTCAAGGCGATCGCGGCGTCCGGTCACCCGGCGCAGGCCGTGTCCGTACAAGATCCGAACCGATTCGTTTCCAATCGTGTTTTGGTCGGTTTTACGAGGCTTGAAACGTCCAGGGCGGTTTCCTAAAAGGATAAGACCACCCTCCTCTATATAATAAAGAGGTTCATGGCCGATTTGATCCCATCTACATCCAATCGATAACCAATCTATCTCTGTCCCGTTTGTAGGTCATCTTCTTCCCTCAACCCCTCTACGTTGCTGTTCGGGCGAACTCCAGCGTTCTTCGTCGGCGTTCTAGGAGGCCACGCTGGTCCTAGAGCACCCCCCGCGTCGCGTCCTCCCGGCCAGGTCTTCGGAGGTGCGTTCGGAGGGTTCTTCCAGCAGTCACCGAGCTCGTCACCCCTACCGATTCCTAGATCGGTTAGGGCGGCCACGCTTCGCGGTGCTTCGCTACTTCAAGGTTGTGGGCGCAAAGGAGAATCCATGGCGTCGAACGGCGTGCTCCGGCTCATCCTCCTCCGTCTCGACTCCCGATCTGGCTCGTGCGCGCGGCGTGCGCGCATAGCGGTGGCGCCGCGTCGTCACCGGCCGGTGGCGCCGACGAAGGCAGCGCCTTCCTCCCTCCTCGCCGGCTCGCTCCATCTGCCCACGGTCGTTGGCCAGTACCACAACAAATTCACTGGCGACATTCGTTTCGTGGCCTCCTCGTCGCCCATCAACGGCAACCGCTTCTCCGTCGATTTCGTCGACAAGAACTCGCCTTGGTTCGTCGCTGACTGCCACGGTGGCCTCGTCCTTCTTCGCGCGAGGATTGGGTTGAATCCGCCCTTGAATCCATCCTCGGGGCCAAAGAACCTCATCGTCCTCATCGTATACAACCCATTGACACGGGAACACCGGCCAGTGTGCCGCCCGCCGCCTCTGCTCAAAAGATAAGGTCTACCGCCACGGCAGTAACGGCACGTTCCTGCTCAACGGCGGCAGCGGCAACATCTCCATCTCAAATTTCAGGGTGTTGTACCGGCTCAACGCCGCCACCGCAGCCGCCGACTCTCAGACCTGTTTATTCTCCACTGCGAACGGCGGAGAGTGGAACTGGCACTTGTTTAGTGGGTCAGCAGACGAGGTCATATTTCGCCACCGCCATGGGTACGTGGCTGGCCGCACAGACGGATCCCTGTAAAGTGGGCTTGATGATGTCTGGCGTGGGCAGTAGGATCGTAGCCATTGACAACACCAGTTTGGCATTGTCAAAGATCGAGCTACCCACCGTCCTAAAAAGGTCAAGTCTGTTCTCTTCGTCGACATACACAGTCGTCTCCGGCGTCGGCGGCCTTGATCCCACTACATCGCAAGCAAGGACTAGCATTGTCCACATGTGCGGCGAGCAGCTAGAGTTGTTCCGCCGGGATCACGCCAGCGGCGAGTGGGTGCTAGAGCACACCATCGCCAACTTGTCGATGGCAATGCGTGGTCTCTCAATCTGCCTGGTCAAGAAGACATTCAAGGATTGGATGACCATAGCGAGCGATATCACCGACGGCACTGCGTTCTCCATCTTGTCAGGATGGTCAGCTGATAGCGACACCAAGGGTCACCGGTGGTTCTTCTCTTTGGACGTTAATACGATGGAGCTGCGGGTGTTGCCGCAGGAGCTCTATCACGACACCAAGAGTATATTCGCAACTATACGCTGCCATGGCCTCAGTTCCTGCGGGCCTGCCCTTGCTCTTAGCAACTGTATTTTGCTTGAACGATCATCAATCTACTTATCCATCACGCGCACAATTTAAGCTAGTATATCATCTATTTAGATCTTCATTGTTTGAAGAGTTAGACATTTCCAATCCCAATAATCTAAAGTATTAATTAGAATAATCTTCTTGCACGAGCTTGTTTTGTTTTGGTTTTCTACAATTACTCGAGTGTCATTTTTTTTTTCAAAGTGTGCACATTGACACGTATTGCATTAAGGGAAATAAGAGTTGTACGGGCGCTTGCGCTTTAGCCAAAAAAAAATAATTGGCCATGGCGCAAAGAGCACACAGATAAAAACGCCCGGTTTTAACGGCGTTGCTACACGGTTGTACTTAAAAGGTAAACTGTTGTGCGATCAGATGAGAAAATCAGGGGCTACGGTTGTGGATAAGAATTCCCCTCAGGTGCCGCCCTCGGCCGGAGCCGCATCGTGGGGAAGACTTCAGGCAAACGCTACCGCTTGTCGGACGATCCATCTTAATTACATCGAAGTGCTCGCCAGCTCGGGGTCTGGAGTGTCTGACGTCGCCTCGACCGGTCGTTCCTCAAGTGTCATTGCACTGTCTTCTAGACAAATTACTATGTTTTTGCAGTCCATGTCATGTATGGCCATCATTGTTATTGTTAATCGGTATTGTAGAGTTGTCATTTCAAATAATGGGAACATCATGGTAGGATACAGGGATTCACCATTTTAATAGTTGTCACTGTCTATTATACTACAAAAAATGTGTGCTACTTGTGAGATTTGTATTTTTCGTTTTGTCCGCTATGATTCTTTGTAACTAGCATGACTCTGTGTAGATTTTATTTTGAAAAATCAATTAGTTTCAACTGTATATGTTTCAGATCCTGCTGCCATTATATTCCATTTTTTTCAGGTTGAGGTTACTTTCATACGTCTGTCATCACCCATCGGTTTTTTTTTTCAGCAACAGCTATCTTAAGAAAATTGTGATTTGAAATCAACTTGTAAACTATCTATCTAGATAAATGAGTCGGTGAGCGGTGCACTCTAGTAGATTCCCAAAGGGCCGGGCCGCGGTAACATGCGTCCGGAGCGTCCGGACGTATGTGAGTAACAATTACCAGGGAAGAGGAGGACCCTAGATACCAGGATAGGATTTACACATGAACCATTCCACTTTATCATTGATATGTTTTATTCTGACGAAAACAATCGCTGTAAATTACATCATTGAACATTGCAAAAGAAAAAAAAAAGGGAAAGATGTTACACGATCGATTTGATTTTTTTTTTTTTTTTTTTGAAAGCAGATCGATTTGATTGAAAGATCACAACATGCAAACAGGCATAGACAAGGGGAACACCCCTTGTTAGCTGCCATCTTATTGCTGGAACAGCGGAAACGAGAGGAAATCAAACACACTGATGATTGAAAAGGAACATGCAGGTAGCTTGCTGCAGGCTGGAGCAGGGTCGAATACTAAATTATATAGAGATGGTGTAAGCACCAATCTTGGTGACGAAAGATGTGTCATAGCTTCCAAAAGAAACCCACCACGATCTCATTCTCCGGCACAGTAAATCTGAATGGAATGCCGGTCCAGTCTCCAAAAGGACCATACTCAGCGTAGTTGGTGACGATCTTCAATTGACACAGATAGGACGTGTTTGCTTTGTGACCATGCCCAGAGATCTCCTTCACATACTCTGATGGGCCAAACTTTAGCTGAAAAACAACACAGAATTCTAAAATTAGATATATCATCAAGTATTTGTTAACCCCTAAAAAAATCAAGTATTTATTAACTATCTTTGACCATG
Source organism: Hyparrhenia diplandra (assembly GCA_015847255.1). Taxonomy (NCBI): domain Eukaryota; kingdom Viridiplantae; phylum Streptophyta; class Magnoliopsida; order Poales; family Poaceae; genus Hyparrhenia; species Hyparrhenia diplandra. The sequence continues at coordinate 60,212 of JADLZK010010592.1, read as the reverse complement.
TAATCAATTTTTGAAACATCAGCACAGTTTTGCAACATTTATATGAATTATATACTATAAATGTATTTCTCAAAGTAAATCTAAAAACATAATTTTTTCAACCAAACATAGATTTGCATAGTCTTTTCTATGATGAAGGCAGGCATGAAGCAACATGATTTGCAAAACAACCGCGCACACATGAATGATAAAGTATGAAATTTACTCACTTCGTGAATGAACAAGTTACGATTTTGACCCCAAGGACCAGCGGTGCGGATTTGCCTATCTTCGTCAATGTAGGAAAATTGAAACCCTTCAACTACACCATGATGGTAGATTGTTAAACTTTCTAGACGCTGTGATTTGCCTTCCATTTCCTTATGGGTGCCTCCATTTCCACCCCATGGTCCTCGCTTTATACGTATAGGGATCTTTGGTGGTCCAGGGACCCAGAAATTGGCGGAGGCGACACCTATGTGGTGGTTTTTGCTCACCATGGGGACATCGGAGAGGACACCGATGGTCTCCATGGTTGGGTCGGACTCGGAGACGTCGCCGCGGGTCTCCATGGTGGGATCATTGGTGGGTGTGGCCATTGCAAGCTAGTGCCGCGCGCTACTTGACTCAACTTGTTGTGTTTCTATGAAAGGTGATAAAACACAGGTACGTACGTAGTCCTATTTATAGCCCCGGCCGGGACTACAAGCGTGCGGCACGAGGGAGGCGTGCTGCGGGCTGTGCCCCTTGGGGCGACGGTGGGGTGCGTCAACAAGGAGATGGCATGCGGCACGCCATGTGTGGTGGGACCTCTACAGCCCCACGGAGGCCGCCCTCATCGCAAACTGGTCCTGGACATGGGGACGACTATGTGGGGTAAAGTGATAATATGCAAACACGGCACTGAGCATGACACACGTGCCGTATTAGTTGGTTAGCCAGCTGAGAAGCAAAATTTCTCATGCAGCACACGATATGGTCCCTAAAGCTTGTTAAGTGGTGGTGGTGCACCGTGCTACACAGAAATAGACCAACCGTGCATCATTACAAGTTTAGAGATGCACTATAGTGATGGACTGTACAAAACACGTTGTTTAGCTAGAGAGGCGGCATTTAACTCCGAGGTTTTAATTTTGAAGGCACTTGACAGTTTGTTCTGGTTTAGTAAAAAGCTGGCAATCACAACAGATCCATTTGTTTTTAATGAAATCAAGCCGAGCAAATTAAAGGTCTTTAGTACCCGTGACACTAACAAAACAAGTAATCCATGCATTCATCGTTAGGGCGTCGCATGATGGTAATAGCTAGTCTTTAAATTTACGTAGTCGTGACGTGGATGTGAAACAATAACAAAGACTATTTTATACTCCTTCCATTACGAAATGTAAGGCGCTTAGCAATTTTGGTGTTTTGATTTTTTTTTTTTAAGTAGCATTTTAATCGAGGTGGAGATAAATATGTGGCCAACATTTAATACAACATGCATTCACCGATATTGCTTGAATCCACGATAGCTGGCCACATGCATGCGTTTGCATTCGCTCAAACATCGGTTTGCATGCCGGCATGCAAACGCGTTGGTTTGTATTTACTGCCGCATGGTTCTCTTTTTTATCTGCAGTTCCTTGGAGTATTGTTGTACCCACATGCTCCTCTCACATGTTCTTGGGCTAGACGAAATAGACTACCTATTTGCATGTAGCTAGTGACTACTCTCTCTCCTACTTTTTCCATGCCATGTCACATCTAGATAGCGAAATAGCTAACCATTGCGGACGCCCTTAGGCCGGTTTTAATGAAAGTTTCAGTCCCTGTTTTGAAGACGGTTAGAAACAATGTAAACAAGTTCATCACAACGATACTATTTTCTCATCCCACGAAGACGGTTGGAACATGTTACTATCATGTAATTTACGAGTAGTCATTAAGTTCTGGCAATGCTGTTTTTAAGATTCCCATATGTCGCGGGGCCGAAACTACGATAAGCATTGTGTTCGAGTTGCTGTCAAGAGTACATGTCTCCAGTGGCATGGGTTTGCTTAGGAAAACAAGAATAGACAGGACGCAATGGTTTATCCTAGTTCCATGCCCTACGTCCAGCACAATGTTTTATGCATTACACAATGCGGATGATCCTTATACTTAAGAGCACCCAAAATCGGGGGTTACAACGTAAGGTAGAAAGAAATTTCGTAGGGGTTAACTCGGTGCTAATCCTAGGTTACCTCGCTACCGGTATATAGAAAGACATAGACATAGATATATAGATATGCCTGCCGATCCAGCATAATTAATCAGCTTATCAGCATATATGTAGTCGTTATTTTATAGTACCTGCAGAAAACATAGCTTATTCATTCGACTGAGATTCTTCAATATTATGAAATATGAATGGATATAAACAACTTCACATTGAGACTCAATTACATCCACTAGTTATGTGAAGAGAAAGGGGGTCGTGTATCACGCGCAGCAACCAAGATACCGACAAGGTGGTGTGCATCATACACGGGCAAGATACACGACCCCCTATCGTGCGTAGACTCCCACATAGGCCAGCCCGTGTGTCGCCAAACGGAAAAAATAAAGTTGTGTCAGAAGACTCAGAACCTCCCAAGCCTAAAGCATGTTTAGTTCTCACTTTAAAAACTTTTCACTGATATGTTTATACATATGCATTGAGTATTAATATAGTAAAAGATAATAATTACACAAATTGTGATAAAATCAGGAGACAATTTTTTGAGTTTAATTAGTCTGTGATTAGATAATGCTGTGCTATAGTAAAATTTTGCTAAACACTACGGGAAAGCTTGAGGATCTTCGCCCGACGGGACTGCGTTTCGCCGACCACTGAAAAGTTGGCGGTCGGCGAAGATTTCTTCGCCGACAACAGCGTTTGGCAAAGAGGCACGGTCGGCGAAAAGCTTAGCCCGACCGCCAAGTTCTCGGCGAAGAGCAACGCTTAGCAAAAGCACCCTCTTTGCGGCCGCAAGCGGTCGGCGAAGAAAACCCGTCGGCATTTCCGACACCAACGTAACGGTTAACTGTCGCACATTTAATGACCGCCCACCGTCGATTAAGTCGGCAAAGTTCAACATCTTCGCCGACCGCCCACCGTCGGTGGTCGGCGAAGTTTTTTAAAAAAAATTATAAAAAGCAATGCCAGCGTTGCCACGTGTCGAGGAAAAATACCGGCGTCGGGACTTCGCCGAGCACCCTACGGATGGCGGTCGGCAAAGATGGTCTTTGCCGAGCACTGCTCAATCGGTGCTTTCGGCAAAGATTGCCTTTGGCTGAGCACACCTTTTCCAAAATCGGCGAAGTTTAAATTTTTTTTTTTTTGAATTTTCCATCACAACTTTTTTGTGCCTTAGCTACAGTACATGGAGTTCATTGTTCAAGTTTGAAATTTTTTAAAACTTTTTACTATATTTTATGAGTTTTCATGTTATAATTGAATTTCTTTCGAAAACTAAAATTTGAACTGCAAATGATTCGAATAATGGATCTAAATGATTCAAAAAATGATAAACATGCTTGTGAGTCTATATTGAGTCCTCATCCATGGTGAGATACCGAAATTCAAATATCTTGTCTTGTGAAACATGTCGACTCACTTCTTGGGTCGATTGTTTTAAAATTCTATAAAATTCAAACGGAGTTGAAAAAATCATGAAACTTGACGAGTTGTCCTTATATCGCATGTGTGCGCTATGAAAAAAAAGTTTGAGTCGATTTCGTGGGCGGTTGCATCTCGGATGGCGTTTACCAAGACATCTCCAAAGATGTGATAATAGAAACTCAAGTTGAGATGTTCGGGTTTCGAAATCCGGTATGCAAACTTGCATGAAACCTTTTCAAATTTTTTCCACAGTTTAAACATGCAATATAACAATGACTCGTCAAATTTCATGAATTTCCAACCGTTTTTTTAGAATTTTAAAATGATTCGCACAAGACGGAATCGAAATGTCTCGCGACAAGATCTTTGGATTTTCTCACGTGTCCATAGATGAGGGCTCAAAATATACTAACAAACAAGAATATTATTTTTCCAATCACATAATTCTATTTTTCTAAGGACCTGCAGGTTCAAATTTTAGTTGTGAAAAAATATTCAAGTAAAAGAAGGAAAGCATTAAAAATAGTAAAATGTACGGAAAATGTCCCATTTTTTGTCACATACATATAAACACCCTATCTAAGCTACAGAAAAATTTGAAGTGAAAAATCCAAAAAAAATATATATTTTGCCGAGAGCGCAAAAGTTGCCCTCTGGCGAAGTCTTCTTCGCCGACCGCCCGGGCCCCTTTTGGGCGGTCGGCAAAAGCCTTGTCCCGCGCCCGCCTGTCGTGTTTTTAAAAAGATTTCAACTTTGCCGACCGCCGGATGGTCGGCGAAGAGCAATCCCGCGCGCCCCGCCTTGTCGCTTTTGTTTTTTTTTTAAAAAAAATCTTTGCCGACCGCCGGATCGGGGAGGCTGTCGGCGAAGTATTTTTCTTTAAAAAAAGAAATCTTTGCCGACCGCTCCCGTGATCTAGCTGTCGGCGAAGTAAAAAAAAAAAAAACACAAACTCAGCTCTCAGCTCACACACTCACAGACACACGCACAGACACACGCCGCACACACACAGAGACAGACGCACGCCAACGCACGCCGCCTCCCGTCCGCCGGCCCGCCGGCCGCGCCCCCCCGCCGGCCGCGCCCAGCCTCGACGGCCGCGCCCGCCCCCCGCCGGCCCGCCCCCGACGCCCCGCTCCCGCCCCGCCGGCCGCGCCCGTCCCCTCCCGGCCCCGACCTCGACGCCGGCCGCCCGCCCCCGACCCCCGAGGGCCGCTCCCTTCCCTGCTCGTCTCGCCAGGAGGGCGTGCAAGCAGAGCCCGAGCGGCTTCCCATCGATCGGCCACCCACGCACACACGGGCGCACGGGAGCAGGACCTGACCAGCAAGCGCTCGTGCAAGGCCACGCGCAGGAGCACGCACCAGGCTGCTTGTACCTGGCCAAGATCCACACACCTCGGCACATCAAGCAGGCACTGTTCCTGGAGTTCAAGCCGCGAATTGCAGCTTCAAAGCACCAGCACCAAGCTCGGCTTCTACTCCAGAAAAGGTCGATACTTTTTTCTATGCTGAGGAGTTGGCCATCGAGTTGGCCATCGAGCCACTCATTTGCTTCTTGTGCAGGGAGCTAGATGATGTGCATGTGTGCAAAATCCTGGCTTCCGTGACTCAGCCCAGCAAGTTCTTTTTCTGCGCTCACAAGGTGTTTGAGGAAATGCATCAGTAGTTCTCTTCAGTCTTGTGCTTTGAGTTCAGCAGATATTTATGTGTGCGTGTGTTAGCTTGCCTCCACTTAGCTTTAGGCCCTGTCACCATCAAGCAACAGATACTAAAAAGAGATTAATCTTGGTCAGCTTGTCGCTTTTGTTCAGCAACAAGTTTAGGTGGTTTGGTTTCGGAGTTGTTTCAGTTGAGACAGTCGGCAAGTGATCTGCTAGTGCTGCTTGCATGAGTGTGAGCTTCTTCGTGCTTTAGCTTGCAAATCTTTGAGATGTCATTATCTTGCAACAGTACCTTGATTTGTGTATTCTAGATTGCAACTAGTGGAAGCAGCAGGTAGCAGCTTTGTTCTCGGCAAGGTAAAAAAGCAGCTCAAGTTCAATACGTAACTTCATGCTCATATATTCTTGAACTAGTATTTTTAGAAATCAATCACAAGCTGCAGCAGGCCCTCGGTGCTTGAGCTTTGACTTGTTTTATTTAGCTTGGACTACTACTCGGTTTGCACAGCGGCAGGTTCTTTGCTTGGGAAGCAAATTAATTCAAGTTCAGCACTACAGTCTATTATCTTGCATACGTGACTTACTGCTCCTGTTGCTAGTTTGCTGTTGCAGGGCTGGAGGTCAAGCAAATTAACATACATGAACCAAGTGGTGAATATCTTGTTGCTAGTTTGCTGTTGCAGGGCTGGAGGTCAAGCAAATTAACATACATGAACCAAGTGGTGAATATCTTGTTGCTAGTTTGCTGTTGCAGGGCTGGAGGTCGAGGAACCGCGTGTAGCTAGTGCCAGTGAGACAGAGATGGCAACATGTTCAGCTACAACAAGCTAACTGATCTAGTGGCCAGCAACAAAAAGATGCAGCTCGATTGGCATCCCAGCACTCAACATGCCAATTATTTATAACAGGTAGTTGTTCTTGAGTATGCATTCTAAAAACTTTTGAAAGTACAATATGTAATATGTGCAGCTTCTGATATATCTCTGTTATATTTTCATATAATGTTTTCACTGCCTAAAGTTAGTCAAACTGATCTTGGTGCATGTGTGCATAAAACTCATGTCTTTTGGTATTATCATGTGAAAGAAATAGAAAATTTTCACCCCCTGCAATAGACATAATCCTAGCAGGTTTTTTATTTTTATTTATAAGATGGGAGTATGGGCTGCATTTTTTTTTAATTTGTCAAGGTCAAATGATGATGCCTTCGAGTTTGGCCCCATAGTGATGAACTATGTCATTTTTTGCCTCACTAGCGGTGTTTCTTTTTTTATTTTGTAGTGTTCAGATAACTGTTGTCATGGGGGCTGTGCTGGTTAGAACAAAATAAACCTTGATTGAAGATATAGCAGGGGCAAATGCATGTGCTTTTGTCTTCATGAAATCTTTTATCTGCAACCTTTCCTTATGTCTTAATTGAGATAATATAATCTGAGCCACACCAACTGTACCTGATTGTCTGAATATTGAATGTAACATGTTTTGGTTGCTCCTATTCTAATGATAGCATTTTAAATTCCAATGCTCTGGAAAATTCAAACATTGTTTGATTGCCTTTTTTGGTCTATCCTTCCAGAATATCTGTTTTTTTAGCCTGTGCAAGTCCCGCTTGGCAAGATAACATGCATGTTCTTTGTTCAGGTGAGTTGTGCCTTTTCAACTTTATTGAATGTAATAACATCTTCATGGCGCTGCATGTTTCAGAAAAACATCGTTGAGTACACGGCGGCGGCTCGATAGAAATATGGGGAAGATTACGATCCGTGCTCTTTTGGAGGCAAGAAGCATGGGGAGGTTGAGGCGTCGCCCGGCGGCATCATCGACAGCTCCGGCTTGATGTAGACTTGTGGACTTGATGTTTCTCTTGTCGACATGATGTTAGACTTGTGTGGACTTGATGTTAGACTTGTGAGACTCGATGTAGACAAACAAACACATGTTTAATATGGGTTTATGTGATATATCGTTGTGTTTTATGTGCGGATGTGTGCAATGTGATATATATATATGTTCTGTGATTGAATGGATGTGATATATATTGTACATGTGTTTGTTTGTCAAGGTGGAAAGCGGAAACAAAAAAAATAACAATTTTTCAGGGCTTTCGCCGGCGCAGATGCTTTCGGCGAAGAAAAATTCGCCGACCGCTTTTTGCAATTGCGGTCGGCAAAGCCTGGAAGGAAATGGCGGCCGCGGCCATATCCCCGGCCGCCGCCGACCGTTTTTGCAACGGTGCTCGGCAAAGGAGATACCTTCGCCGAGCACCGGGATGCTAGGCGGTCGGCGAAGATTTTTGGAAAAAAATAAAATCATATTTGCCGAAAGCACCAATATGGATGGCCGTCGGCAAAGATTTTTTTAAAAATAAAAAACTGAACCTTTGCCGACCGCCCCTTGCGGGGCCGTCGGCAAAGAAAGTCCAAAAACCAAAAATAGCGTCTTAAGCCCGACCCCCCCATGAGGAGGTAGTCGGCAAAGATGGCGTAACGGACGTCGACTTCGGTTGCTCCGTTAACGGCTACTTTTCTTCGCCGACCGTCATTTTTGGTGGTCGGCGAAGGCTACGCCGAAAAGGTGTAGTATTTTTCGGTGGTCGGCGAATCTCTTATGCCGACCAAAAATTCCCCGACGAGGGCCGACGAAGCAAAGCGGTCGGCGAAGCCTTCGCCCGATCGTTTTCGCCTTCGCCGACGGCTGCGACCGCTGGCGAAGCACCAGTTTCCTGTAGTGAAAGATGTATTGATTAGGCTTAAAAATTCATGTTGTGGTTTCGAAGCAAGTTATGTAATTAGTTTTTTTATAGTATTTGAAACCCCTTCCAATATCCGGTGCAACATCTGATGTGACACGAATAAACTTTCACCCAGGAACTAAACATGGTATGCATAATATTGAAGTAGCTATAGTACCATCTCTTTCGTGAGAAATCATCCACTATATATACGTGCCATATAGCATTTGGACTGGATTGGAGACCACAGGAGGATGGCAACGTCATCTTCACGACCATTTACCTGGTATTATGCCTTAATGGTACAGGTAGTTCCTAATAAGAATGGCATTTAGTACATGTTGTTGTTGTTAACACCAAAATTTGGTAAAGCCCGGATGACAGGTGGGCCAGCACGCAGGCGATTCGGCAAGGAATCATTCGGCAAGCAGCTTGTGATTGGCGACACTGTAGCATTCGGGAGGCCACTGCTATTCAGCTGAATCGTGAGTCCGGGGAGAATTCGAGCGTATGGCTTCAAAAGATGATTTGGTGAGCTTAAGGACATTGAGGCAGGCTATTCAGGAGAAAGCCCGTGCCACGTACGACTTCAACGACTCCGAGAAGACTTGGAGCACAATCTATCTTAGCTAGATTTTCCTTATTGTAATCGTCGTCGGTTAGGACTCGTGTCAAGTCCAGGGTATAAATATAAGACCCATGGCAACTGTAATAGGGACATCCAATCAATACAACAACAAACCCGGCTCCGTGCCACCTTCGAGTCCAAGTCGTGTCGTCGATCTACTGCGAGAGGATACATCGATCCGTCAACCTCCGTAAGTATCGGCAACCTTACATTATGTTCTAGTATCGTCGGCGGATTTAGATCGTGATGTAAGTAGTCTTGTTACCATGCTTAGTATTGTGCAGCCGGATTTAGGCTATGGAACGGGAGGGTTCTTTGTTAGATCATGAGTCCTGCGGCAAGCTAAGGTCTAGCTTGGAGCTAGTTATCGGCTTCATTAGATTTGGCAAATTCTAGTGAATTCATTAAGTTATCACGTGGTGCATGCTTCTTATTTATTGTTTAATTTACGTTTACACACACTTTTTTGCCCAATTTAGATTGATAGGGCTCGGCTTCATCTTTTGTTAGATCTAGTTGACATCAATGCTTTCAATGTTTATCTTATTTTGTCATTAGATCTATTTGCTTATTATAGCCGAGCTTAGATCAATCTAAGAGTTGTTACATGTTCTTGAGGTTCGTACCGTCTAGTCATGAGTCGTGCGGCGGGCTAAGGTTTTTGCGTGTGAGTTCCTTCTCCATGGACCCGGTTCGGCAAGCTTGCCGAATACGGTGGAGTCTAGTCTGGCAAGCTGTATCATACGGTGGATTAGCTTGTTGCAGTGTATCATCGCGGTGGATTGCTGTTAGGGCGAAAAGAGTTTAGGATGGTTAGTCGTCGTGCGGCGGACTAATAGGAATAGATCCCCTGTCTTTACCTTTAGATTGAGCTTACATATGCACTTTACTGTTTATGCATATACGTCTCAACGAGTAATGAGTATTTGTAGATCTATTTAGATGTATGCGTGCTTTTAGCTTGTCATGGTTAGATTGTATCATGCGGTGGATTAATCTAGTTGTGAGAAGTGGTTTAGATCCGTAACGAGCCGTATCATGCGATGTATTAGCTTGTGAGGGTTTAAGCTGGACGAGTTTAGGAAGACTAGGCGTGCGGCGGACTAGTTGGGTGAAACCTATGCATGTGTTATTTAGATTAGATTTATATTTATGAGTGACCTACTTTGTTCACCATGTTTACAACTGTTTCGATCTATGTAATAAAGCTTTATGATATCATATCTTGATTATCGATTTACTTGTTCAAACATGTCTTTTATGTTCATTCGGCAAATCTGTTATCACTTTATATCTTGTACATGCTTACGAATGCATTCATAAACTGTCGACAGATATAGCTTTCATAGCTATATGTTGTTGCAAGTATTCAAAAGCCGCACATGCGGAACTGTCTTGGTCTCACCGGGCATGTTTCAGATCTCACGCGTTATCTCCTTGTCAATTTACAGGTCAAATTGAGTGACACGCACCGCTCAAGACGCCGGGCACCCAAGTTAAGCTAGCTAGTCCGGCTTGTCGGTGTATGAGGCAAAAGAGGCACTTTTTGTGTCAACAGTTGTGTACATCAATCCAGGTTTAAGATACATCTAAGGAGCTTTGTGTGTGTCCTTGTAATTAGGAACAGCTATAGTCGATGCAGAAGTTGTGATGTTAATATATTCTTTTTTTCTAAAAAGAATGAGCTTTAGCGCGCCAATTGGTGGTAAAATTTTAATATTACCAATAAATTATTTGTCGCAACAAATTTCAAACAGTTCATAGGTCGGCATATCCGATAGTATCAACTCGGCGATAGTCTTCGGTACATATATCTAGATATAATGTCGGGGATCGATCTTGTGTAAAACTGATAGTATCAACAAATTTTAAAGTGTGTGGATCTAAACAACTTCCCTTGATAAGCACTACAACACAGGTTTAAAAGCAACGGCTGCATTGGAGTCGCTAAAACTCACTATAGTGATGAACTGTATAAAACAAGTCGTTAGAGAGGCGGAGGTTTTGAAGGCACTTGACAGTTTGTTCTGATTTAGTAAAATTAAGGGTCTTTAGTACCCGTGACACTAACAAAACAAGTCATCGATCCATCCGTCACTAGGCCGGTCTTAATGAAAGTTTCAGGTCCCTATTTTGAAGACGGTTATAAACAATACAAACAAGTTCATCACGTGGAGCTAGCACATTGGAACATGTCACTATCATGTAATTTTACCGGTAGTCATTATGTTCCGGCAGAGCCAATTTTAAGATTCCCAGGTGTCACGGGATCGAAACCGGGGCAAGCATATTGTGTTCGAGTTGTTGTCAGAGTATGTGTCTCTGGTGGCTTGAATAGACTCACAAGAATCATAAAGATCTGAGAGTATATGTGTCTCGAATAGTCCTTATTTTATAGTGCCCGCGGAAAACATAGCTTATCATTCAATTGAGATTCTTTAATATTCCATGCCGTCTTCTTCGATGCGTCTTATTCAAATTTTTTTGCACAAGTATAATTTATTTTGTTTTATTTTATTTTATCAATGAAGATACTTGAATATTGATTAATTTATTTTATAATTTGTCTGAAATATTTTGAATAAGACAGGATGCATTCAAACACGAAGTTAAATCAAAACGCGGCGAACTTCATGGGACAGAAGGAGTAAACAATTTCACACCCCAAGGCTATCACGCGCAGCAACCTGCTGGTCAAATCTATAACACGCACCAAGATATGGGCAAGGTGGCGTGCGTGATACACGACCCCCGGCACTGCACAGGCCCCACATAGGCAGCCTGTGTGTCGCCAAACGGGAAAAAAAAAAAGCAAATAAAGTTGTCTCTGAATCTCCCCAAACCCAATTGGCGGTGTAAATTAGTGTCTAAACGATGTGACTGGTGACTTTAGGTCGGACATCGGACGGTATATATCACGAGCTAGATTGTCACACATGGTTGGACCGCTGTACATACGGACTAGGTCATGAAACGGTACCATGCGAATAATGAATTTATACTACTAGTATATGCATGCGGCCATTAATTTTAGAGTGCGTGTAGAAAACATTTGATAGTTATCAATTGGACAGGGATACTGCAACATTTCGAAATACGGATTCATATAAGTCAAAGTACACGAGCACTTGTAAATTAAGGTTCAGAAGTGGACCGTGTATCACACACGGTCTGATGTTTAACGACATGCACACGGCAAAAGGGTACGTGTATCACACACACCATGATCTGGAAAGTTGTGTGATCACCTCCGAAACGTAAAGTAGGAGTCTATACACACACATACATGGCACATGTCTGTGGGCCGGCGCTTGTCTTTCAGTGGCAGATAATTGAAGGGCGTTGGGAGGAGATAAGATCGGAGCCTCCGTGCTGATGCATGCATGGTCCCGTCAGCATATATAGTTTGATTGATTTTTTTGTTATTGAACCGAATCTTACTATTACTAATTGGAGAACCAACGAGAGAACCACGTTAATTTTGGCAGATACGCTAGGGAAAAAAATAAATGCTAGAAATTTTCACGTTAATTAGAGGCATCCGACCATCAAACCATTTATTAGAGCGATCTATAACCGTTAGATCTAACTTAACTTTTTTGAAAAATTACCCACCATTGCCATTATACATAATAGTAAAACAAATAGTCTAAATCTTTGCATGCCAACAAACGGACGTCCACTCCCGAGACCAGCGGCGTTCGATCCTACTTTTCTCCCCGTGACGGCCAGCGCGGCGAGCTCTCCACCCTACCAGCGACGGCAACGGCGTGCCCGCTACCTCCTGGCGGAAGCAAGGAGCCCCTTCATCTCGCGATGGTTTATTAGCACGAAGATCGATCTCTTATCTCACTCAAAATATCAGCCTCACGTTCTGATTTTTTCCACCTTTCTATACCGAATCTCACATGGCACACCTGTGATTTGGAATTTGTATGTGTCAGAACAATTTGTTTATTGATATGGGGCTCAAATCTTTAATAAAAAATTAACCTTCTTCCTGTAGCGCTGTGTCCCTGAACTTTGTTGCTGATCCGTAGTAGTATGTTACAGGAACAGGGCTCTTGATGTTTGTGTATCTGCTAGCTGCTTCACCGTATTGGCATCAAGCATGAACATCACGTTCGCTTGATATATGAGAAATGTAACATCTATACTACCCTCATATCAATTGATTTTTCAACCAATTTTTTTTTTGCAATGATATTAAGGCTAACCCGTGAGGACTAATATTTTATTAATATATTAACCAAGCTTTAACTAATATTTTATTAATATATGAATTAAGTTTTAAGGTTAGCGGTAGTACCTATTGTATTGGATATGTTTTTATTAATTAACCAACAACCGTTCAATATTTTATCCCATGTGGCCAGGTTTTTTTTTTTGGCAATGATATTTTAGGATATTTTTTAGCTGTAACGAGCTGGAAAAAATGCTAGAAATCTCATGTTAATTAGAAACATCTATCCGTCAAATCTATATGCTCCCCATTTTGAACAGTTTGATCTATTTAATTTTGTAAAGATTACCTATCTCTATCATGATTTGATCGATAAAGGAAGAAAATGTCCATTATTTATTATCAGCTAAACCACCAAAAGTATTATTAGTCAAGTCAAATGCAATTTATCTGAAGGGTACCATATGTTCCTTCGTGTTTCCTCGCAGGCGCTGCCGGCAAGTTGTACGCTCTGACGAGTGAGGACAGCAATAGGGTCACTGACGTGTCCTTGAAAGGCGACGATAACCGCTGGCTGGGCAAGGCAGATGTGGGGACGACGACGCTATGGTGTGCTGGAGGCCAATTCAGGGGCCAACCCGATTGAAGGTTGACGCGCCTCATATTTAGTTCCTTTGTGTTTTAAGTTATGACTTGATTTTATTTATATCTGTTCCGAGTTCTAAGTTCATATATATTCCAAACTATCCATAAAGTAATTCCGGTGATATGGCCTTAAGCATTGAGCACGATATTTCCCAAAATTGTGTGAGGAACCTCTCTAATTTAGAGCTGGTTTTTGGATCCACATCGACTCTGTAAGGTTAAATTTAATTTACATCTACCCATGCTCTTTATTGGGTTATTGATTTGATTTCATCTGTTAGTCAAAGGCTCGCACATGAAGTGGGTCCTCTTGACTCTTGCCTGTGATGTAGCACGGAGTGTTATTTTTTAATGTCTTTTTGAGGCATATGCTTGAATTGATTGTCTTTGCTTGAAAAAAAAAAAATGAGAGCTTATAGTCGTGCTGTCTGTGAGGATTACCATGGACCCGATGGGACAAGCCCAAGTTTCCTATCCTATGTGTTTTTAGTTGTGGGGCAAATGGATGAGTGTGAGCGGGTGTTTGTCAATTCCACTACCATCTATTTCTATGAGCCGATGAGATCGATGAGGGGATCTACGTCAAGAAATGAAAGGAGACTGGTGCATGGAAACCTGAAGGCGTCAGAATACCAGTGCCACGACGTTTGGTGTCCAATCCACAACGTCAACATCAACACCGACACTAGCGGTACTGCACATTAAAGGTATAGCAATCTTGCTAGATAACTATAATTACAATTGAATTTTTCTTCTACCACGCAAATGATATGATCCTTATTCACCATTAGGTTTATTTTTCATTTTAATAATAAATAAGTGTTAATACTCATAATAATAAACTTTTATTTTCTAGAAAAAAACATTTAGGTTGGGACATTACATTATATCAATATCGATATTACTAATAAAACAACAACATCTTGAGTGGCATATGGTGCATTTGAAAACAACGGTTTATTCTACTGTATGAACTAAAAAGTATTCTTTTAGTACAATAAAACATGAGAATGTTGAATCAATGATACTAAAAAGCATTAGCGAATTTTGAATTAAAACATGTATAAGATATTAAACCATCTAAATAAGAAGTTGAAAGTGAAAATACAGATTTTCATATGATATCATATAAAGGGATGAAATAAGGGTTTATATACTTTAAGTTTATTTATGCTAGAAAAATATTAATCCTAGAAATCATTACTCACAAAACCACTACAAATGGAAAAAGATATATCATAAAACCTTTACTAAAATCTATAAAGGGTACCTATTGTTTTTAGAATATTAGTGAATAGAATATATATATTATATAATTAGCGTCTCCTAGGATTCTAACCCGTGCGAGAGCACGGGTTGATATTCCTCCTATTACGGCACTATTTACCCGCTAGAGCAATTTGGGAAGGCACAACTGGCTAGCAGCAGGGAACATAATTGTTGCAGCCATGCATAGCATGATGCTCACGGCAACATCATGTTGTTGTTCATAGAGGCAGTGAGTCTCCTCCTATTTAATTAATTTTTGTTTTGAGTTTTGACTATAATGGATTTTACATCTTTTTATAAGCATCGCTGCCAAATGATCTGCAAAATAATTCAGCAATGAGTCCTTTTGTTCTGAGTTTTGAGTATAATTGATTTTATACCTTTTATAAGGTTCGCTGCCAAATTATCTGCAAAATAATACAGGTGATATGGCCTTAACCTTTGAGCATGATATTTCCCAAAATTGGGTGAGGTCCTCTGTGTATTAGAGCTGATATCGGAACAAGAGGGCATCTTTAAGAGCAATGGTGCTGGATCTACTTCGATTCTGCACCTCTGTAAAACAAAGCTTAAGGTCGATTTACATCCATATCAGGTAGTTACCCATGTTCTTTCTTGATTTATTTATTAAATTTAAACTGGTGATGGCATGTTCATAGCTTGATCGATTAAGAACTCGCCCAATGATGTAGCAAGGACTTTTACCTTCGCATATGTTGAATTGGTTGTGTCTTCATGGGGGCTGGGGGGTAGGGGAGTCAATTAAATTTAGATACCACGGGTATGTTTTGTTGCGAGGATTACCAAGGACAGGATGCATGGGGGCAAACTAGATTAATATTTGTTTGGTTTTGGGGAGACGAGGGAGCTCCATATTAATTCTCACCCACTAGAAAAATGTAATATAAATGCTATGAATTTTCACAAAAATTGAAAACATGTAGCCAAAAACTCTATGAGCTTTTGCAATCTGTAACCATTACATCTATTTTATTTTCTAAAAAGTTAGCACCTCCTATCATTATTACATAAAAAAGAATAAAAGATAAAAGATAAATACATTGTTTCTCCCTACCACTAGCCACAAAGGATCGCCTTAGGGGACCCGTTCACCCAAACACATCTGCGCACATGCACGTGAGCATATGCATGGAGGAAACCGACAGGCATGGGCACGTGTTCATCGATGACACTGCCATCTACTTCATCCATGTCCAATGGAGATCAATGAGAAAATGTACATCAAGCAATGAAAGGTGACAGGTGGCGCAGACCGTGGAAACTAGCAAGCGGCGGCAGGCCACCAGTGCCACGACATTAGACATCCATAGAATCTACATCAATGTTGGCACACGGTGGCACTGCAAACTAAAGGTATGTCAATTAATCTTGCTAGCTCTACCATTAGGTATAACTTTCATTTTAATTTAATTGTCCTTGGATTACTTAGCAGAAATAAGTTTTGATATTATCCCTATTGACAAGCAGTATAAGTTT
This sequence comes from Hyparrhenia diplandra, assembly GCA_015847255.1. NCBI lineage: Eukaryota > Viridiplantae > Streptophyta > Magnoliopsida > Poales > Poaceae > Hyparrhenia > Hyparrhenia diplandra. Next base: position 43,994 of record JADLZK010010592.1, on the reverse strand, counting down.
TTTGTTCACTTTAACCATAATGTCATTGGGTTACTTTGAATTTATATGCTAATGATGCTGAAAAATTAGGGGATCGTGATCCATGAAGTTATCAATAAAGCATGTATGCAAACTTCAAGCCTCCGTAATTATAAAATACTCCCTCCATCCCAAATTATAAGTCGTTTGACTTTTTGGCTCCAAGTTTGACCATTCGTCTTATTCAAAAATTTATGCAAAATATCACTTTTTTTTTGCCGTGGCTTTCTTTATTAATATAAGTTCTTAAAGAATGACTTGAATTTGACAATATTTACGCAATTTTTTTGAATAAGGCGAATGGTCAAACTTGGAGCCAAAAAAAAGTCAAACGACTTATAATTTGGGATGGAGGGAGTATAATTAAACCAATCCAATAATATCCTTTTCTTATAAATCACGAATTTTTGTGGAAGATAATGACTTGACACCTAAGTTTGCATTCAAATTACCATACATGGCATTATGAAAGATAATGTATAATTTGTACCTAAATTATCCATCTCAACCATTATAAAAAATTAACAAAAAACTCTCAAATTTATATGTAAATACTAATATATGATATTACAAAAAAAAATTTACATCCTATAGTTAAAACTTACATTAGTGCAAATATTTATTTTTATACGCTCATCAAGTGTGTGGAAAAATATAAATTTTATAAGTCATTGTCTTGAAAAAATCTCAAACATTTTGATTGAAACATATACCTTACGAGTTTTAGAAACTTAATTGAAGCACTATTTGTTTAATAAAACAATATTAATATGATATAATGAGTTCAACATCTTGAGTTGAAAAAACTATGCATGCCACTGTAAGAGCTAAAAGTGTAGCTTAGGACCTACAATATTCTCTTACTAAATAAAACAAGAAAAATTTTACTAAATAAAACATGACATCTTTTATTTATACATACAATAAGTATTAGAATTTTAGACTACCACATGTATCAAATAATACACCAACTACATCAAAAAGTTGAAAAGATAAAATATAGATTTCATGATATCACATAAAGGGATGAAATAAGAATTTATATACTTTAAGTTTATTTATGTTTCAACTAAATACATATGATTATAGAAAGATAATAATCCTAGAAACTGTTACTCAAAAACCTCTAGAAACAAAAACAATATATCCAAAAAATTCTTCTAAAAATGTAAAATATTTATCCATCAAATTAGTAGACTGTAATCACATTCTATCGAGCAATTAATAAACTTAAAATTTAGGAAAAAGAATCATGTGTCGTCAAAATAAACAACATCTAAATCTAAAACCATCATAGTTTAGCAAATGATTCATGTAAATGTATATTGCAAGATACATATAGGTGCTATGGAAAGAATAAAATTATAAATATGAATGGAGAGTACCTATTTTTAAACATCAGTAAAGACATAAGATATTTAATATAACCAAAGGTTATAACCGTCTTGAGAGCACGGGTTGATGGACTAGTTTATGTAAAGGGAAGCAAAATTTCTGACACCAAACAAATATATTACTTAAAAAAATTGTTTCATGGTTGGTGTATCTAATAATACCAAAGGCCCTAGCCACTCACACATACCGTATAGGTATCTCCCACAAGTAATCTTCCACAACTAAAAAAGAAGAAGAGTAAGAATTTTATTTTGTGCGATATTCTTCCTGAATCTGCCGTGACCGTACTGTGCGATGCCACCCCTCCCCCACCAAACCTCGCCAAACATCATGGAAAGAATTTATTAGCCTCTTGACTATGGCCATAGACTATTTCCCTGCGACCACCTTCCCCAATCATGCGCCTCCAATCATGTCCTCCAATCACGCCCGTGCGATCCCACGCACGCCACATCATCGCGTCCATCTCCCCACTCCAGATATGCCGCGATGGGCTACCTCGGCGCCAACATGGAGCCACGAGGTCGCGAGGCGCGGCGCTCGCGGTTCCGGTGGTTCCATCTGCCCGACTATAGCGGCGATGTCCCCATCTTGTGGCTCCATGAAGCAGATCCGGCGGCGGCACCCGGCCCCTTGATCGACATTCGAGCCCCAAAACCATTTCCTCCTCGACATCAGCCCGGTGACTTAACTCTACTATGACCCCTCACAAAGTTATATCTTCACCATGTGACAAGTGCAATCAAGTAAGGAGGTGTGGCAGCTATGCTTGACCACATTGCACCTTCAGCACTTCATCATTGTTGTTAAAGAGCAAGCCTTCTCTTGGTGGCTGCGCGTTAGAAAAGAGACTGCCAAAGGCGCTTTGGCGGGGTTCGATTCTCTATTCTTCCTGATCAGTTGGATGCTCTGGAAGGAGTGTAATGCAAGAACCTTCAGAGATCAGTGTCCACTTCGGCCACACAGCTAGCACAGGACCTCCATGCGGCGAGGGCTCAAATGTGGTATGTAGCCGGTTTCAGGCAGATTGGGTCCTGCTGGCGAGCGCCTAATTAGATCAGTGTGTGATCTTGTGCAACATTTGTTTCCAATGTAATCCTATCTTAGCCATCCAGTACTTGTTAATTAGGGGCTGGTTCTTAGTAACCATGTTGTTGCCACGTGGCTTGTTGGCATATTGAATTGCATTGCATTGTAAAACTCTATCTGCTTATTAAAAAAACGTGTTTCGAATTCAGCATTATCTCGAAAAAAGAAAGAGGAATTATTGTACGTTTCGACGTTTCTAGATATATTATTGCTTTTAGTATATACCTAGACAAGTGTACATCTGATCTAAGTGCATACCATATTAAAACTATGTATCTAGAATTGCCAAAAACATCTCATAATTTTGAACAGAGAGTATTTCTCTTGATTTAATTTTGTACTCAGCCCGTTTTTTCATCGAGTATATATATACTCAAACTTTGATGGTATACGTAGCAACTGCCAACTCTTAATTGCTTTCTCAGAATAAAATTGGTATAGATAAACCCATACCAGGCCGAATATCATATTTCTGGAAGTCGATACACAGGTGTTTTAAGCACGTACGAAGCTGTAGTAGATTTTGTTTTTATGCGAAGAACTGTAGTAGATGAGATCCTATGCTACATATGGGCAGCTGGGCAGGAAAGCGACACATAGCAATCCTCGTAGGATTCCCCTCAAAAAGAAAAAGCAATCCCTAGTACGATACGAAATTCGTCCTGGTCGCGGCTGCACATATTAGCCTGATTCATGCCGCGCCGGTCTCGCGGTGACGTTAGGGTTTCCGATCCTCCACGGCCGCCCGCCCCATGGAGCTGGAACGGAGGCAGCGGCGCAAGGACCGGAAGGCGGTGGTGGCGGAGGATGTGAGAAGCATTCATGACCTCTCGGACGACCTTGCTCCCGGCAGATCCTGCTCGGCCTCGACTCCCCGCTCCGGCTCATCCGCGTCGGCGCCCAAGCGGTGGCGCCCGCGTCGTGGCCGGTGACGGTGACGACGCCGACCAAGGCAGCGCCTTCCTCCGCCTCGCCAGGTCGCTGCACCCCCCACCGTCGTCGGCCGAGTACCACAACCAGATCGGTGTATTCGACCACCGGTTCGTTCCCTCCTCGCCTCTACCGCGCCCATCGACATCAGCCCGCTTCTCGTCGGCGACATCATCCTCGGCCAGAAGTCTCTTTGGACTGGCACGCGTCGGCGCCCCCGCGGTGGTCGTCCTTCTCCGCGGGGAGCATTTGAGCCAAGACTCAAGGTCTACGACCCATTGACACGCCAACACCACTTGATCTACAGTCCGCATGCTGGACCAAACCGGGTTGGCGATAGACGATGCGTTATAGAAATATTCTTGCTTGATGGCGACAACGGCGACATCTCTATATCGAATTCGGGGTGTTCTACCGGTTGCGGCATGCGCCAACGCTCGCGGTGGCCCTCGACCTGTGTATTCTCTGCACTTAACGGCTGGGGGAGTGTTGACACCCAAAAATGGCATAGGCTAAACCACCGCAAAATTCGGACTTAGCCATATTTTGGAGGTCCAAGTCACCGCAAATTTCGGACTTAGCCAAATTCTCGAGGAGGATCAAAAACTTTACGGAATGTGGCCGGACTCACCGACCCAGGACTCATTGGTGCGTCCGTCGGTCAGCGTCCGGTCGCGCGCGTCCGGTCGGGTCGCGCCTCGCTTCGGGACACCGGCCGGACGCGCCCGTCGCGTCCGGTGCAGCGTCGTCCGCCGTCCGGTCGGTCAGCGGGCGCGAGCCACCGCGAACCTCTCGCCGGGACGCACCGGCCGGAGCGTCGGTCGAGAGGCCTTGACCAGCGTCCGGTCACCCTGACGCAGGCCCGTGTCCGTACGAGATCCGAACGATTTGTTTCCAATCGTGTTTAGGTCGGTTTTTTGATACTTGAAACGTCAAGGACGGTCTCCTAAAAGGATAAGACCACCCTCCTCTATATAATAAAGAGGTTCATGGCGATTTGATCCCATCTACATCCAATCGACAAAAACACATCTACTACCGTCTTGCTTGTAGGTCATCCTCCCTCCTTCTTCGCCGCCGATGCCATGAACGGAAGATCGGCGACAACAACGCCCTAGAGCGGTCAGGGCGGCTAGGGCAGCCCATAGTTCCGCGACGCCCTCCGGGGTCCGTCCCGGCGTGTCTTGCGTACCGGGTTTCAAGAGACTTCGCCGGCGTGTCTTGCGTACCAAGGCCTCGACGAGGCTCCTCCGACGACGTGTCTTGGTGTCGGCGCTCATCGTTGGAGGCACAAGGTCCGGTGTGGATATCTCTAGGCGCTTGCCGATCCCCCGATTTTCGGCTTGCCCTACGTGAGAGCGATCTAGCTCTTGTTTTGGTGTGTTACCGATTTTATCGTCAACACACTTTTTTGGCGACTCGCTGGGGAAAAGAATTGTCTCGGTTCTACTTTGCGGCCGAATATATCTTTACTCTAGCCCTAATTCATCATTGATCTATCAATTTGTCGCTTGGTGTTTATCACGTCACAGTGAAGCAAATTTGGGCGTGTCGTCTTTGTGATTTGAACGACTCCAAGAAAATTACAAAGATCCATGGAGGCATATCAAGACATTACATCTCAGTATCATCACTCCACGTCCAAGGTAAAACTTGCAAATTCATATGATAATTTTAATAATTATGTTGCAAGTAATATAAATTCCCATGATGGCATTGCTAGTTAGAATAATGATAGATATATATCATCGATGACTTACTTAACAAAGAGTCAATGTATGCTAAGAATTTATTGAGTTCTAATTCTTCTAGCAATATGCCACATGCGCGTTCATCGGCTATAAGTTCACAACATGACATGCCGATGCATGATAAAATAAATTGCTCTACAAAATCAACATCTTATGCGGTATTGATGCTCATGATTCGCTATTCGTATTATTAATAATAATAACCATAGCCGAATCAATAAAAATTCATGCCCTATGACAAAGATTATTCTCGTAATTCGGCTTCATTTAATTCTAGCCGAATTAATGAAAATCCAACAAGATATAGGGAAGATGTTGATTATCATTCAGCCGTATTTGACTTTCTTATAGCAAACTATGCCAATCAACGGTCAGTCATGCTAGAAATCCACCTCGATCTTCTAAATGGAGGATGCCCACATATCACAGACCTTACATGCTATATTATGATTATTTGGAATATCCTAATGATTGGCGGGTACCTAAATTTCATATGTTTTGTGGAGAAAGTGGTATGACTGCCATGGAGCATGTTGATGCATATCTCTCACAAATGGGTTCTCGCCAAGAAAGAAGACTACATGAAAATACGGAATTTTCCGTTATCTCTCACCGTATTGCCTTTGCATGGTTTACATCTTTACCCGAAAATTACGTTTTGGTCATGGTCTATTCTAGAGAAGTTGTTCTATGAATTCTTTGGAAGAAACACGAGAAAAGGCCAATCAAAATTAGGACAATGGTTGAGGCAGGATGGTTAATTGATTATCAAGAGGCATACATTACTCGTGAAAGTGTGAGGGAAGATCAGAAACGTGCTACTCATGACACCTGCCTTGAATCGGTCAAGCCGACTTTTCGTCGGCTAAGCCGATTGCCTCGGCAATCAATCCAAATTGCTCTCTTCGGCATCCGAAACCGATAAGACCAATTTAGGAGAGGATGCACATTCTTTACCTTGCAGAAGACACCTTCGATGGCCGAAATTCGGAGAAAAATAATCCGACCATCTTAATTCGACCGGGCAAGCCGATTCCGCTATTGGAAAAAATGTCATAATCGGCGAGCCTAGAGAACCTAAGAAGAAAAGGCAAAATTCAGATCGTGAGGTGGTGCTACAAAAATCTAATGATAATCGAAAAGCCTCAAGATCACCATCAAGTCTTCTAGGTTCGGGGGCAAGCTCATGTTCCCATTCATAAGCGAGAGGTCAACCACTAGTGTCATCATCCAAAAGGGATTGCCGGAATCAATTCTTAGAACTAGTGGACAGAAAAAAAATCAGCAAGACCGATTGCTCAAATCGGTCAAGCTATTTATAAGAAAAGGTGCAAAGACACACATAGAGGTGAAGCATTGGTTCCTCGCCCATTAATGTGTCAAAATCTTCACCAAAGGAGAGTGTGTGCCGTGAAACTCAAATTGGACAGCAGTACTTACCTCGTAGCCGATTGAGCTATAGCCAATCGTGCCGATAAGAAAGAACCAACTAAGTCGGCCGGGCAAACTACCTTACTTGAGATGGCTAAGCCAACCCCGATGCAGCCGAAGTTGGCTAAGTTTGCTGCCATTGAGCATAAATCGGCATTGACGACTTCCGAGTCGGCTAAGTCGATTCCTATTGTTGTAGATTTTTCCACAGCGCGCTTCAGAAAGTTTTGCCAATTTGCTATCTTTGGGTGTCGAGATGCAAGAAGAGCCCGAGGAGGAAATTAGTGGCGTTAGAGAGAGCACACAAACTCTTTTTAAAGGTATTGCTAACGGTGAGATCATGGAGAGCGTAACCTTGGTTGCTACGTCTTTTCGTCACTAAGGTACAAGATTGCATCGGCCTACATGTTGTCTTCAATTGGAAGGCCGATGATAATGTTTTGTCAAAGTTAAAGTTTTCCCGATGCTTAATATGAATTATACATATATGTGGATTGCTTTACTTACTTTAAATTCAATTCATACTTGGTCCCAAATGAGATATAAGTTTTGTAATTACTTTGGGTTTTATGATTCGGGGCTAAGATTGAAGAATATTGCTCATGCCGATGTTTGTTCTACATTTAATTACGGCATGAAAGATGATTGTAAAGGTGCGGCCGAATGGATTGGTGTTAAAGTTAATCTTTTAAACTTGCCAAGCATTGAAGCTGATTCTACAAGTAAATCGGCTTGCAAATTTAATGCTCACCTTTTGGTTCTATCTGTTGTGATCATGTCTTTAACATGTTCTTTGAAAGGTAAATTTATTAGGCATATTGATCACAAGGCTTTGCCATCAATTCAGAACTTGGAAGAGCTTATATATTGCAAGTTGTGTAAATCATTTGATCATAATACTCATAGTTGCAATGTATTTCATCATGAGATCCAATCGGACATTGATAATGACCGATTGAGGTTTTTGAAGCTCAACAAGTGGACCGATTAGATTCAATCGGGCCTGATGGCAAACAGGTTTTGAATCGGCTTGCACTACTAGCCGATTCACTTGAAGATCAAGGCTCTAACGCTCAAGAGAGATATGGAAGACCTTCAAGTGAAGACAGAATTGTTGTCCATAAAATTAAAATTGAAGATGTTTCAAAGGATAGCAATATTGCTCGATATTAGAGAACACTGGGGGCAAATAAAATCTCTCCATCTCCACCAAAAGCCGATTGATTCCATTGAGCAAGGGGAATCGGCCGAGGTCATTTGTTGCAAAGATGTTCATCAAAAGAAGGATGCTCATAAAGCTAATGGAGGCAAGGAGCATGACAAAGAAAAAGGCAATAGGAGACCGAAGCTTAGCTTCGAGGAGCTCTTAGCCAAATATACCGCAAAGATAGGGGAAGTTTAATCGATTGAAGAAAGCCCAAGCATCAAAGTTGCCTCCAAAAACATAAACCTCAAAAACAACATTGGCAAAGGAAGGTTTATGTTCCGTCATATTTCGGGCCACAACATGTGGAGTATGCAGCTCCGAAAAGCTTGAAAGAGTCATTATCTTACAAAGACCGATTTGATCATAATCGGTCCGGAGTTGTGCCAAAAGGGAAGGTGGTAAAACAAGTTTACCGCGTGAAGTATGATGGACGTAAAAGAACAATTCAGATTTAAATGTTACCATTGAAAAGCCGATTACATTGTTGAAAAATCTGGCTATTGATGGTAAACAAGTTGAAAATTCAGCCATTTATATTGTAGGTACTAAATCTGAACAAAAGAAGATAAAAGTACCTAAGAACAAGAAAGAATTGTCACTATCCACAATGAAGACAAAACCGACATGCTTAATCGGTTTACCAAAGTGGCGATAAAAAAAATTGCGTAAGCTTCGGTCGCAGAGAAGCTAAAAGAAAGGGGCCTAGCATGGGTTCAAAAAAAGCATTGAAGTTAAAAGGGATGATGATCGGGCAAGTGGTGCATCACAAACAACTAATAGAAGGAAAAGATGCAGACACAATTGCCAAGTTGGAGGTTTGCACCAAATCATCGAATCATTGGTCATGGCATCATCCATTTTCTCTACTGCCTGCATATGTGGAATTCACCTCAAGGTATGCATGGTTATCCCTCATATTCTTATGTTGATCCTTGGTATGGGTCTTTATATTATGGAGGGATGTCGAATTATCACGCTTATCAATGATCAAGAGCCGAAATATTTTATTTCGGTCATGCATATTCCTGTGTGTGAATTCATATGGCCGATACTTTATTATCGCCCTCAGCATGCAATATAGCCGATGAATGTTTAGAACCATCGTGCTATATGAAAGGCCCCTAGGGAATTTTATTTCGATGACTTAAGGCCCGGGGGGCAAGAAGAAGATCACTTGCATGTAAAATATATGCAAAGAGCAAACTTGCTTGCTCAAGAGGCATCCGGCTTTGAGGTAAAAGAAAATATTTTCATTTACAACATTTGCCGATGCATGAAAATTTGCTTGTTTCAGATTCTAGTAAGAATTCGGTTCAACCAAAATTAATTGGACAAACCGATGTTACTAATGATTTGGGACAGCAATGTAAAGTTCTTTTAAATCGGTCTATCTCTGTTTTGGACAATGGTAGCACCGATTTAGAAGATTGGAGAACTCCTCTCTTGTCTTTTTTGCAGGATCCTAGTACTAAAGTTGACAAGAATATTCGGCGGCTTGCTTTCAAGTACACATTGCACAATGGTGAGCTTTATAGGAGGACTGCCGAAGACTTGTTGCTAAAGTGTCTAGGGGCTGATCAAGCACGAGTGACAATGGGAGAAGTTCATGAAGTCATTTGTGGTACGCATCAATCGGCTCGAAGATGAAGTGGTTGTTGAGGCGGGCTGGTTTCTCTTGGCCTACTATGATGGCCGATTGCTTTCGTTACTACAAAGGTTTTGAAGAGTGTCAGCGGTTTGAGAATATTCAGCTAGTGCCGGCTGCTATGCTTCATCCTATAATCAAACCGTGGCCTTTCCGTGGTTGGGGCTTGAACTTCATCGGTCAGATTCATCCTCCATCTTCGAAGGGGCATAAGTTCATCTTGGTTGCTACCGACTACTTCACTAAATGGTCGGAAGCAGTTCCATTGAAGAACATGACACACAAGGAGGTAATTGAGTTCATTACAGAGCATATTATTCATAGATTCGGCATTCCTCAAACATTAACTACGGATCAAGGGACGTCATTTATGGCTAAAGAAGTGAAGGATTTTGCGAATCATATAAGATTAAGATGCTCAATTCATCTCCATATTATGCTCAAGCCAATAGTCCTAGGACGCAGTGACCGGAGCGTCCGGTCACTTGACCAGCGTCCGGTCGAGCGTCCGGTCGGCCCGGGCTCGCGCGAAGTCGGTTCCGCACTCTCTAGAACCGACCGGACGCTGGACACCGGTGCATCTGTCAGCTTGCCCCAGCGTCCGGTCAGCCCGATCTCGAGCTGATCCGAATCGTATCCAACTCGGTTTGTTTCCAAACTTGTTTGGTGCGATTTTTGGTGATTGGAAACGTCCTAGGACACCTTCCTAAAAAGGATAAGACCATCCTCCCCTATATAATGAAGGGGTTCATGGCGATTTGATCCCATCTACATCCAATCGACAAAAACACATCTACTACCGTCTTGCTTGTAGGTCATCCTCCCTCCTTCTTCTTCGCCCGATGCCATGAACGGAAGATCGACGACAACAACGCCCTAGAGCGGTCAGGCCGGCTAGGGCAGCCCATAGCTGCTGCACGCCCTCACGGGTCCGGGGTCCCGGCGTGTGGGGTTTCGGGTTTCAAGAGACTTCGCCGGGCGTGTCTTGCGTACCGCGCTCCCGACGAGGCTCCTCCGACGGCGTGTCTTACGTGTCGCGCTCATCGTTGGAGGCACAAGGTCCAGGTGTGGATATCTCTAGGCGCTTGCCGATCCCCCGATTTTCGGGCTTGCCCCACGTAGAGCGATCTAGCTCTTGTTTTGGTGTGTTACCGATTTTATCGTCAACGGGGAGCATCCGAAGCACCCGGCGACACCGCCACCGGATACATGAGGCAGTTCGCTGGCCGCGCCGACGGATGTCTCTACGTGGGGCTTGGGGATGGGTAGTGTCATCGCCCTCGACAACGCCAGCTTATTGTTCGCCAAGGTCGAGCTACCCATCCGCATCCGGTTGGACACGTTATCATTCAGTTGGCCGTCAACGTTCGCTGTCGCCCACAGCAGTGCCGGTCGCCTTGGTCCCACTTCGCCGGCGACGGCGGGGCGAGGACGACGACTAGCATCGTCCCACGTTTGCGGTAAGGAGCTAGAACTCTTCCGCCGGGTCGATGGCAGCGGCGAGTGGGTGCTGGAGCACAGCATCGCCAACTTGTCGGAGGCGACACGCGGCCTTTCAACCTGCCTCGACAAGTGCATGCGGGTCATATGGAGGGCCATGGTGGACGCTATCGCTGAGGACGGCACTGGGTTGGCCATCTTGTTAGCACGTGCCGACGGCAGGAGATGGTTCTTCTCTTTCGACGTACACACGATGGAGATGCGGGCATTACCGGAGGAGACCGACCGTGTCTTGCCGGATGAGCGCTATGGTCGTAATATTTTCAACTACACACTGCCGTGGCCACACTTCTTGCGGGCCTGTCCATAATTAGCTATGGCATTTCACTTGAACTCGATCTACTTATCTATTACACGTTCTATTTTTAACTTATTTGGATGTTTGTGACGCTATTATTTTTTTCTTAATAAGGCTAACATTTCTGCTCCCTCTGTTCTAAACTATAAATCGCTTTGACTTTTTTGACATGCAAAACCTTCGGTTCAAACATATATCAACCTCAAGAACATGGCTAAAAGCAATGAAATGATCTCAGATTATGGAGAATTTCGACCTCTTGTTTTCTCAGGTCAATGACATAGAACTGATTCAACAAGAGCTCAAGGCGCAGCTGATACAAAGGTAGTAGATCACTTATCAAAAGAAAAAAAAAAGGTAGTAGATCACTACACAATAGAGCAACAATGCCAACAAATCATGGCCAATCAGATCAAGGCTACAAGACAAGCCGTGGCAGCCCTCACACTTAAGCAGTTTGATTATGAGAGTAAGTCCAGCTCATCAGACTTAGTGTCCATCACTACCGGATTCCAACTGTTTGCCAGTGTCTCAAGCACTCGGCAAACAAAGAAATTCCCTCGGCAAACCGTTGTCCGAGCGTAATTTTCGGCATACCACGCTCGGTAAACCTCTGTTTACCGAGCACTTTTTATCGGGCACTCAGCAAACGTTTGCCGAGAGCCAAAAAAGCACTCAGCAAACAAAATCTAAAATTAACGTGAATAACGGCTGTTAGCGGTCGTTTGCTGAGTGCCCTAACGGCAAGCACTCAGCAAATAAGGCTTGTTTGCCGAGCGCCTTCACGCCTGGCACTCGGCAAAAAAGGCTTGTTTGCCAAGTGCCTTCAGAAGACGCTCGGCAAACAAGCCTTATTTGCCGAGTGTCATCCGGCCTGGCATTCGGCAAACTAGCCATATTTTCTTCGTTTTTGGTTTCCACTCCTACAAATTGCATATACATATGTCTCACATATATCACACAAATATCACATATATATCACACATAGTCCACAAATATCACCACGTGTCCACAAAATCTCATCACAAGTCCACAAATCAAACCCCAAGTCAGTAGCGACTTTAATCATACTCTTCATTTATTCAAACGAGTACATAGATCACTAGCTTGCTGACATCAAGCCAACACATATAGTTGATTACAAAAACAGTCGGTTAAAAGGAAAACACAAATGGGCTTTCATTAACTCACTTTATGTCCACTATGCCAATAGTGTTGATGCAATGTCACAGGTAAGGCCACGCAAAAGCAAAGCTACAGCTACACTTATCATCCTCACTTCTCATGCTCCAGCAGCAGCATGCTGCATTGAGATACAATGCTGCAGAAATCCTCAAGGTTTATCTGTGAAGCGGCAAAATCAAGATGTAAGAGAACAGGGGAAGAACCAAATCATATCTAATCCTATCCTATCGAAGGATTAATGGAGCTCGAAGCTCGAAGCTAGGCGGACGCCACAGGGAAGAAGAGAGAGGGGGAGGGAGAAGGCGGGGCCGCCGCCCTCCTAGGGCTCGCCCGGAGCTTCGACGAGCCCTAGGGCGGCGGCGGTGGGGCGGGGCGCCGTTGCGAAAGGAGGAAGGAGGAAGAGGAATGGGAGACGTCGGGGTGGGCCTTTAGCTGGGCTGGCCCAGCCCTAGGTAGTCGGCCCTAACACGCCCACAGGCGAGCGGCCTCGCAGTGTCGAACAGGGGATTTTTCATTTTCCTTTTTTTTTGATATTCCGGAGAGGCAGGGTGGGTATTTGGGGGAGAAAAGGGTCCGTGTCTAGCACGCCAATATGGGTTGAAAGCGGCGGGAGCTCGAAAACATGGGTTGCCTAGGGAATCGATCAAATTTCTAGGAAAATATTACACCGTGGTGCTAGTTGTCTGAGGAAAACTAGAAACCCTATCGTTACTTTCCCTAGGGTTCCAAACAAAACCCTAGGGATATACAACTTTCCCTAGAGTGGTCATTTAACCCTAGGGACCTTAGAGTGGTCATTTAACCTTAGGGAAACAAAATAACCCTAGGGAAACAAGGTGGATTCGATCTTTGTACTCCCAAATAATCCATCATCATCTATGGGCAGGGCCGTGCATGACCGCATCCCCCACGTCTCGGCACTTTGCCTGCGTGAGATCGACTACACTTTCAAGCTCTACTGCGCCTATGCTAGGCGATAGTGACGGGCGGCAAGAGCGCCTCCTACAAGGCTGGCCTGTCTGCGACGGCCAACCATGGGTATAGCGAACCACCACTCGCTCGGCAAAAGCAGAAGAGGGTTGTGCAACAGCCCATGTCCAAAGAAAGGAAAGTTTGGAGGCCGCTAGTCAATTCTGATGGCCGGAGTTGATGCGATAAGGCACCTGCTATAGGCAAAGAAGTGCTATCCTTCGAGGGCCGGGCTATTGTAGATGAGCGCCACACATGCCCCCGCACAGCGGGTCTCGTAGGAAGCACCGCCACGAGTAGACACCCCGCGGGCAGACCATGATGGCATCGTGAACGATGACGCCGAGCTGCTCGTGGTCAACCTCTTCATCGTCCTACCTGTGTTTGAAGACCCCATGATTGAGGAAGCCTCCATCATATTGATGAGGACATCGCCATGCTGCAAACACACGTTCATCTCCAACTCATTCGCCACGTTGCATGACCAAAATGAACAAGACTCATGCAACCACAAGCGCTAAGTATCCTACTTTTAGCCATGCCACCATGATCTCAAGGGAGCTCCTCATGCAACCACAAGCGGTGCTTTGCTTCTACTTTTAGCCATGCCACCACGACCTCAAGGGGAGCTCACGGCCATGATACTCGAAGTCAATAATAGAAATCCATGCAACCACATAAGCGAGCACCGGCTACATGCAACCATGCACTGATTGTAATTCTTTTGTTTCCTTTGTTCCGCGGATATCCGTAGCTTTTTTCCCTTCTTTGCTTCTACATAAGGCTCCTAAAGCCCCGACATCAATTCGGGTTTTGTTTAGTTCAAGTTTTCCGTAGAGAAACTTTGATTGATTCATTGTAACCGTGAAAGATTATTCCGCTTACATTGATCCAAGGCCCTGTTCTTGTTCTTCACACACCATGGCGATTAGTCCTTTTGTGATCCGAACTTCGGACACCATTATCTTAGTTCATCAATTCATATTTGCAATATTCAGATTAGCGTGTTTACCTGTTCTTGCTTGTGTTCTTCGATTCGCTAGCGGGAAAAAGCCTTCTTTTTGCTTGAGGTCAATCAAGTCGTGCTTGGTTGATAACCATTGAGCGATGGTGTAGCGGTTGCGGTCAAATTGTGTTGATTCGAGCCGGATCGTCAACGTCGAGTTCTCCACCCAATCGAATTTATCCCGTACCTCACGGAAGATCGGGTCATATCTCATCACATATCGACCAAGATTGTTGATGGGCCACGGCTACCGTCCTCCACAGCTGAGGCCAACGACAGTGGCGATATACATGAACAGGCAGACCTGCTAATTGTGCTGACCCTGGACGACTACACGGTGCTTGCGGCCGAGGTTGTGACTGATCAGGAAGCCTCCACGTCGCCCCACATCAGCTCTGGGGGGACATCCGCCGCCCTCTCATGGTGAGAGCTAGCTAGAGGCGGGGCTGACGGAGAGTAATGCATGCCGCTACCGCCGCGAACCTGGCATCAGCACAACGCTATCTCAAGAACTTCATTGACAAGGTCAAAAGGCCACGACCATCGCCGTTGTTGTCGTTGCCTGAAGAGGACGATGACACGCCGTGGCTGAGGCTACCCACGCGCAAGTGACAAATCGTGTCCCAGAGCCTTTCCCGCAATCTTTTCTCCAAGCGGGGCGAATTCCTTGTGTAGAAAAGGGGCCAGGCTACTCTGGTGGAGGACGATAGCCAGATTCCAAGATAAAGTTTGACCAGGTCTTCGGGCAAGACCCAGAGAACATGGAGCCCCTCAGGGAGCGGTTCCTGAATGAGCGCGAGGTCGGTGCGCGAAAGCGCCGCTGTCGCCAGGCCCTAGGTGCCTAATCTCCACCCACCAAGTCCTTGGATGTGCATCCTCCAAGCATCTCGGTTGTCTTCTTTAGCGAGTAATAGGATATGCAATGTCTTTGGGTTGGGGAATCCATGAGCTTCTCGAGAATCACTTGTTATTCCCATTGTACGTAAATATTTTTCTCTCCTAATATAAAAACATGCAAGGCTTCTGCGTGATTGAGAAAAAAAAAGTGCCGCACCTGAAAGATAACAAATCCATATATATACAGAATAAACTCTAAAAGGTTACTGTATATATGTGCCAGCAATGCCGGCAAGAACGGTCTTTTGCTATTTTCTCTTGATTTACCCATCTCTTATTCACTGTGACCATACTTGTATGTGACAGCGTTAGGGCCAATACCTCTCTAATTATATTGCATCATTTGAGAATAAATTTCGTAGTATGAAACAAATTCGTTTACTATATATGTTCTAGATTCTAGACTAGATAAACCAAAATCCACGAGACTTGTAAGTCTAATAAACAACTAAACTTTTTTTCTGTTTCGTACGGTTACAGGACACATGTTGGGCTGCTTTGCTTCTCTGGGCCGCCCATTGCAAAATTGCAATCCTTTGAGTCGGTGAGGACCATACACGGACAGCTGATATCTGGCCCCGTTCAGCCTTCACGCCGCCGCGGATCGCATCACAGCGGCGTCGTTGGGGCTTTAGGATCCGGCCCCTCCACGTCTCCCATGGAGCGGCGGTGCAAGAAGCCGAAGCCAGCGGCGTCAGAGGTGCAGAAGTGTGTCCTCAACGATGTCCCAGACGATCTGCTCAGGCTGATCCTCCTCCGCCTCGACTCCCCGCTCTGGCTCGTGCGCGCTGCGTGCGCCTGCAAGCGGTGGCGCCGCATCGTCGACGGCGGCGACGGCGGCCGCGCCTTCCTCCGCCTCGCCAGCTCGCTCCACCCTCCCGTCGTCGTCGGCCACTACGACGGCTATCATGGTGGCGGTTACAGCTCCCCTCGGAACTGACGGTGACGGGTTCGTGCCCTCGTCGCAAACGCTCATCCGCCCTTCCCTTTGATTTCTTTCCACCACTGGGAATCTCGCATCCCTACCCCTTCAACCATCGCTGGCATGTCGCCGACTGCCACGGTGGTCTCGTCCTCCCTCCGTAACGCACGCTGCATCTTCACAGACTCAACCCTTGTCGTCTGCGATCCGTTGTCGCGCCAATACCGGAATATCCACCATCCGGCGAACCAGACATCATACAACTTTCTGACGGACCTGCAGACATCACTGAATCGATCAATAAACCCACGCGTCTTTCTGCTCGACGGCGGCGATGACGACGGCAACATCTCGCTGTCAAATTTCAGGGTGCTGTACTGCTGCTCCTACTTCGACGACCACGTCGACCAGTATGGACGAAGAGTCTCCAAGTCCAAAGTCCACGCCTTCTCCACAGCTGATGGCGGAGGCTGGCGTTTGGTGAGGCAAGCATTCGACCATGGCCGCCTCTACGAACGTTACTGGGGTACGTCATTGGCCGGATCGACAGATCTCTCTACCTGGCGTCACAGCTGCCGGGGCGCCAAACTATCGTCAGGGTCCTTGACAATGCCAATACCAATGCCAGGTTGGAGCTATCCAAGGTCGATCTGCCCAGCCGTGCGAGAAGGATAGGTTTAGACTACCAAGCGTTCGCCGTCGTCCATGGCGCCAGCCCTGAACCCATCGCCTCGCCGGCAACGGTGTACATCGTCCACGTGATCGGCGAGGACCTGGAGGTGTTCCGCCGGATCCCCAGCAGCGGCGAGTGGGTGCTCCAGCACAGCATCCCCCGGCTGTCAGAGGCCACACGTGGGCTGCAAGGCCACCCGAGCCCTCTCGGTGGATGTGGGTGAGACAAGTCATCGACGGCGGCACTGGATTGGCCGTGTTGAAAGTAACCTTAACATGTGACGATGGGAGTTGGCTCTTCTCCCTCGACGTGAACACGATGCAGCTCCAGGTGGTGCCTTCTGATATGGACTCCTATCCCATCAACCCGATAATCTACACGCTGCCATGGCCTCAGTTCTTGACACTGCCCTACCTAGCTTAGCTAGGGCAATGCCAAATTTACAGGCTTAGTACAACATTGATATTATCTTTGAATACGTAGGAACGACCCCACAGTTTTAGTCTAAATCTCTGTATCATTTGAATAATTTAACTTTAATTTAGGATGTGAACTCAGTATCACTTGATTCTTCGTTAATTATACTTTCATAGTATACCTATATAAATAATTGAACTTTTAGGATGTCAACTCAGTATCATTGGATTCTTCGTTAATTATATTTTCATAGTATACCTATTTGATGTCACAAATCTTTGTAATTGTCTTTATAATTTTAGTCAAGGGGCAATTATTTGTATGGCCCTCTGAAAGTTCGCGTGTATTTCTATGGCCCTTTTTTTTTCAAAGTTAGCTCTATGGCCCTGAAAAAATTTGTGTTAGTTCTATGGCCTTCCGTTACCTTTTGGCACTTGACGTTGTTAAGTCTTGACGAAAAAGACTATTATACCCTGGACGAAAAAAAAATTGTAAGGTTTCGTTTCTTTCTTTTTAAATCTGGACATTTATATTACACCGCAGAACACATATTTTTGACATAATCAAGGTACCAAACTCATGGATGGATTGATAAATGAACAAAACCACTTTTTTTCAACATATTTTTTTTTTTGACAACGCGTGGTGCTCTGCCCCTCTGCGATATACAGGCGTACTGCGTACACCTACTGCCTAGGTGGGTTAGTAAGCGACGATGCACTCCAACGAGATACAGTATATGTGAAATTTATGTAGGATTCCTATAAATTTACGTGTTCCAAACAGTTATTGAGTTGGTGTTGCATAAGTTTTTTTTCGCAAAGGGATAGAGACTGCCCATTTCTGTTTACGAAGCATCTACTGACTTTGTTGCAATCAAATTTCAAATATGCATTGATAATCTATTTTATTTCATTTATATATAAGCGGTGAAGAGTGCACAAACACGACAAAGTAAAATCTAATACTCCGCAACAGAAACAGCAGCAGAGGCGCCGGGTGCGCGGCCGCCGAACTTTGCCTGGTGGAACCTCGTGAACTGCACCACCTTGTCCGTGACCCGCCGGACGCCGCTTTGGTTGTCGGGTGCGCAGCGGCGCCGGCTCCACCCGTCCCAGGAGCGGCGTCGCGTCGCGCGTCGACGGGGACAGGCCGTGGAGCCGCTTCGCAGGCCTCGGCCCGCCGTGAGGAAGCAGCCTAGGGCCAGGTCCGGGAGCCCGCCGCCGAGGGGAGGAGGAGGCGGATCCGGTGCTTGACCCGCGGCGGCGGCGGTCCGGATGCCGGCAGCACTGGGCGTCGGTTTTTTTCCTCGCGAATCGACCGCTGGCGTCTCGCCTCGCGCCGAGCGGCGGGGAGCCCAGGGCCGCGTTTCGGTTCGATCAAGGATAGACAGGGGTATTTTGGTCATTCTTCCCTCCAACAGTGATAACCCTAACAGGACTTCCCTACCAAATCTAACGGAAGGCCATAGAGATAATCAAAATAATTCTCAGAGCCATATAGCTAACTTTGAAAAAAAAAAAAAAAAAGGCCATAGAGATAAATACTAATTTTAAGAGGGTCATGTAGATAATTCTCTCTTTAGTCAAACTTAAGATCTTTTGGCTCTCGAAGATTTTTATAATGACTTACAATTTGGAATGGTGGAGAGTATTAAGAAAAGAGTTACTCCTCCGTTTGATGTACACATCAGCAGAGAACATGAATACTCCCATATGGACCATGCAGCAAACTAATATATATATATATATATATAGGTGATACAGTCATGATCCTCTTCTTCCGTCAAAGAATATATGAAGCATCATATGGTCTAGAAACCTTAACAATGATAGGCTTCATACATTCATCTATATCATTTGATTTGATTTGATTATTTTTTCGGTGAGGAAGCATGCATACATCCATCATTTTTAGTCGCGCCCGCCGCGCGCCCTGCACCGCCGAACGCTGCATATGCCGGCCGGCTGGACCGCGCCCTGCACGGCACCGCGGCGTGGACATCGCCTTCTTGCGTGCCATATGTTCAACGCGCAGGCTGTAGAACACTGAATGTATTTTCTGTGCAGCTCGTTGTTGCATACTCCTTCCATACTCATAAAACTTGACGTTTAGGACAGCGACGCGGTCTCCAAAACACAACTTTGACCTCTTGTTATTTCAAAAATATTTATGAAAAAATGATATATGTATTCTTTTTATGAAAGTATTTTTCAAGACAAATCTATTCATATAGTTTTCATATTTCAACAACTTAAAAGTTGATTTATATTCTCAATGTTTGACTCAAACTTTTTCAAAACGTCAAGTTTTATGAGTATGGAGTACCAAGAGACCACCGTGCCATTGCCGGATCATTTATGTATATATCCACATGATTACATACATACTCCCCATATGGATCATGCGGCACACATAAACTAATATATTTTTTTATATATAGGTGATATGGTCATGGTGATATGGTCATGATCCTCTTCCTTAATTTCAGGAATATATAAAGCCTGATGGTTTAGAAACCTTTAACAATGAACTCAAGAGATCCTGTTGTTGCAAATGCAATTTCATTTGACTTTATTTTGAGAAAATTGTATTATTAGCGTCCCAAATAACGCGCTTCTTGCAAAACTACCATTCTACACACATTGCTTTGCTTTCGTAAAAATAGCATCCAAAACATTTACTTCTTGTTTTTCTTTACCATTTTTTATCTTTTCCTCAATTATCTTTATTCGTGCAAGCATGGCCAAACAAACCACCCTAGCTATATTGATGCTATAGTGTGTTTCAATTAAAAAAGGGCTGGGGTATCTTATGTTTAGAAACCTTTAACAATTTGATAATTAATATACATACTCCCATATGGATCATGCGGCAAACATTAACTAATAATATATATGTATATATAGGTGATATAGTCCTGATTCTGTTCCATCCATTCAGGAATTTATTAAGCATGATGGTAGAAACGTTTAACAATGATGTCAAGAGATCCTTTTGTTGCACATTGCAATTTGATTTGATTATTTTGATTAAAAATGCAGTTTTAGCAATCCAAATAACGCGCTTAGCAAAACTACCATCTTACAAGACTATCCGTGTGGGACGCCGGATCCATGCTCGAGGCCGCCGCCGCCGCAATTAGTGGAGGCGCCCACACGGCGTGCGCCTTCAAGCGGTGGCGTCGCATGGTCTCCGCCAACGGTGACCGCGTTAACCGTGACGGTTAATCGAGATATTAACCGGGCGGTTTTCTAAATAACCGTCACCATTACATTATGCAAGTGCCACGTAAAAGATTTTTTGTAGTAGTGTATTATATAGTCTCTCTGTTATAAAATCGATGATGACATGTTTTATAATAGTCTCCTCCTGACCAACAAACGCTCAACGCAAGTATCTTGATGCTAGCGTTTCACCCAACTCTGCCGGCACTTTATATAGAGAGACAAAAAAAAAGGCACCTTATTTTTGTTTCAAAGAAAGGCACCTATTCGTGGCTGACGACGGGACTGCAACAAAAAATAAGGCGCCTGAATGCCTGCAAGTTGATGAAAATGTAGAGTAAATAGCCTGCAACTGGACCATTCAGTCGAGACTGCCTGCAAGTTGATGAAAATGTAGAGCAAATAGCGAGGTATCATTCGCCTGACCATCACCTATCACTGTAACGAAAGATCCCCTGGACATCACCATGGATATGATGCGTCTTGCTGCAACTTGACACGGATAGTACAGAGTCAATCCTACGGTATCTTTGCCAAGAGTCTGACCGAATCTCCAGAACTGTCTCTATCATGACGCGTACATACTGTCCTCTTGCGTACAAGCTACAAATTGCGACGGACTGTGTTTCCATGCAGCAGAACGAGTGCTGTTCTCAACTGAAACCTCAAGCCTACCTACCATAAATTGCACAGAACTTCGGCCTCCAAGTCCAGACAGACTACACTACTGGTCGGCCATGGAAAACAGCCGGGAGCCGGTGGCGTCGGCGGAGCCGAGATGTGTCGTCCATGACGTCCCGGACGATCTGCTCAGGCTGATCCTCCTCCGCCTCGACTCCCCGCTCTGGCTCGTCCGCGCGGCGTGCACCTGCAAGCGGTGGCGCCGCATCGTCACCGCCGATGGCGGCCGCGCCTTCCTCCGCCTCGCCAGCTCGCTCCACCCTCCCGTCGTCGTCGGCCACTACCACAGCTATCACGGTGGCGGCTACCGCTTCGTGCCCTCGTCCTCGTCGCCGACAACATCCATCCGCCTCTCCCTCGACTTCTTCCCCGGGAACTCATGCGGCGCCACCACACCATCGATCGCTGGCATGTCGCCGACTGCCACGGTGGCCTCGTCCTCCTCCACGACGGATTCGGCCGCGTGTCGGACCTTGTTGTCTGCGACCCGTTGTCACGCCAGTACCGGTATATCCACCATCCGCCGGACCAGACATCGCGCCCACCAATGGGGGCAGGATACCTGCCACGCGTCTTCCTGCTCGACGGCGGCGGCGACAACGACGGCAACATCTCCATATCAAATTTCAGGGTGCTGTTGTACCACACCTGCTCCGACGTTACCAAAGTCTACGCCTTTTCCGCAGCTGAGGGCGGAGACTGGCGTCTGGTGAGGCAGTCGACGGCGGCATTCGACGACCACGACGACCTCTTCGTCGGTAGTTACAAAGGGCACGTCATTGGCCGGATCGACGGATCTCTCTACATGGCCTCGCCGGCCGGCAGCGTCAGAGTCCTTGACAATGCCAGCTTGGTGTTCGCCGAGGTCGATCTGCCCATCCGCGCAGGGAAGTCAGGTTTAGACAATGGCTACAAGTCGACGTTCGCCGTCGTCCATGGCACCAGCGCTGAACCCGCCACCTCGCCGGCAACGGCGTGCATCGTCCGCGTGCACGGTGAGCACCTAGAGTTGTTCCGCTGGATCGCCAGCGGCAGCAAGTGGGTGCTCGAGCACAACATTCCCCGGTTGTCAGAGGCCACACGCGGGCTGCCAGGCTACCCGGAACTCTCTCGGTGGAAGGCGGTGGACGTTATCGCCGGCGGCACCAGATTGGCGGTTTTGAAAGTATCCTTATCACGTGGCAATAGGAGCTGGAGTTGGCTCTTGTCCTTCGACGTGGACATGTTGCAGCTGCAGGTGGTGCCTGATGTGGCAAACTATCTCTCTCATGAGATGAAGCGGATAATGTACACGCTGCCATGGCCTCAGTTCATGAATGCCCTCGCTAGCTAGCTAGCAAGGGCATTGTCTAATTTACAACTCGCCGCTGCAGCTGGTCGTGATAGTTCAGGCTCAAGACGACGAGAGTCATGCGCAGCCGGCTTTCGCTGCAGTATGGAGCTCCTAGGCTGCTCATCATTCGTAACAAAGTAAAGACGACATTGATCACTTTACTGTAGTGATTAAAACTCGGATACAAAATATCAACAAAAGATGTTCCATGTAGCAAAATGTATTATCTATGCTAAAGAAAGAAAAGAGAACAAATAGGTCTGTTATTTAGCGAAGAAAAATGTACAATTATCCATTGAAAGTATGCATTGTGTTACCTCTTAGAGATCATGTCATATCTATGTTCTTTTTCTTTCCTCATCAAACCAGAGGCAACTTGAATCTCTTCATAAAAAATCATTTCATCTTGACGCAAAAATTCTATTATCTTGAGCTTTCCGCTTATAATATATCTCCATGATTACCTATAGTTCAATCATTTGCATAATCAAATGCAGCTCATAACTTCACAGAAAAATAATTCCATCGAGGATTAACTAAAGAATTAACATGACTACTTGAGGACATAGAGACATGGAGACACATTCACGGACTCATCGGGTGGCGATGGTCGTTGGGAGATTGGGAGAGACAAAGACATTCAACGCTAGGCTCACAGCAGTTTCTCTAGCTGGGCGGCCAGGCCTGGGCACTAGTAGAGAATGGACTTCTACTCTCAAAGCCATTTTCATGGTTACTCCCCGGCACTTTTCGTGCCTGGGAGTAAAGAGAGCTCCACTCCCAGTTGAAGACATGAAATGGGAATAAAGCCCCCGCCCCGCCAGCCCATCATCTCCCTCGCGTGCGGGGACCTGTACTCCCGGTTAGAGACACCAATTGACCGGGAGTAAAGGCCGACCTTTACTCCTAGTTAGAGGCTCCAACCGGAATTGAATCTCTATTTTTACTCATTGTTAATGTTTCCAACCAGGAATAAATCTTCCTACATATATATATACCGAGCGTGGCGTTTTGAATTTTGAGTTGCTTTTTCTTCGCTAATCCCCGGGACAGCAGTCTTTACTCCAGGTTTTCAACCCAACAAGGAATAAAGGTTCACTATCTTACACTCTCTCCTCTCATTTGTGGGAAATATTTGTGTTATGATTTATATGCTTTATTTTGAGCATACTTTATTTTCTATTAGATGGCTAGACGTAATCTTCTACCGGAAGTCATAGGTTTCTCTGGCCATACAACTTCTATGAGTTTTAACTACGATCCAAGATCTCTGGGGAGCATACAGCCTAATGTTCCATTAATAGTAAGCAAGCCCCATATATGTTTCCAATAAATCAATTTGTCAAATACATTTGTATAAGCATATATACATTTATGTGATTTTTAAATGTAACAGTTGACCAAATCACTTGGCTTAAAGACACACTCTCATACTTTGGGGGTTCAGCAAGTGGATGTCCAGACAATTCATGATTTGAATCATCAATTAGGTCCATGAGTCCAATGTCGAATTAGATTTAACATCGCCTGTAGGAACAGAGGTCGAAATCTTCAACAAATCTCAGAGGCTGGAATGAAAGTACATCCGAAGCAGCACGTGGTTGCAGAAAATATGTTGTCATGGCATGTGTACATTAATTGTTAGTTAATACATGTTGTGTACTTTAATTATTAGTTCTAAATCGACAAGTGTCTCAAGTAGCTTTGGTCAAACTTAAGATCTTCGACTCTCTAAGATTCCTACAATGACATGCAATTTGGAATGGTGGGAGTATCGAGAAAAGAGTTACTCCCTCAGTCCCACAAACACACACACACACACACACACACACACACACACAATTCTAACAATAAACTTGGATCACGTGTGTACGCATCAACACGATAACATGCATACTCTCATATGGATCATGCGGCAAACATTCACTAATATAGATAGTGATACTGTCCTGATCCTCTTTCCATCATTTGATTTGATTATTTTCAGTGAGGAAGCATGCATGCGCTGGCGTGGACATCGTGCCATTGCCTGATCATGTGTGTATATATCAACATGATTACATACATACTATATGGATCATGGGGCAAACATTAACTAATATATATAGGTAAATATGGTCCTCAATGAAGCATGAATGTTTCGAAACCTTTAACAATTTGATAATTAATATTACATACTCCTATATGGATCATGCGGCAAACATTAACTAATAATATATACTATGTATATAGGTGATATAGTCCTGGTCCTCTTCTACTTACACTTTGCTTTCGTAAAAATAGCATCCAAAACATTTGCTTCTTTTTTTATTTACCAAAAAACATCTACTTCTTGTTTTCTTTAATTTTAGCTCTTTTCCTCAATTCTCTTTATTCGTGCAAGCATGTCAGTCAACGGTTATGACATTCCCCTCTCTAGGGGAAGGTCCTAATTGTTGATGACATGTTTCATAATAGCCTCCTCATGTCCAACAAATGCTTAACTTAAGTATATATCTTGATGCTAGCGTTTCACCCAACTCTGTCGGCACATCATATATAGAGAGTGTGTTGACACCCAAAAATGGCTTGGACTAAGGCCCGGTAAAATTCCAGTGAGATGAATTTAAGGCCCTCAAGTGAAAAGCTCAAGAAAACTCGACAAAGGCGGCTGATTCGCGGAGATAAAGAAGCGTCGGACGCCGCCTCGCGAGCGTCCCATGGCAAGACCATGTGAAGCCCTCTCTGGACCACGTCCACCGGCACGTCCGGCGCGTGCCCGCACCGCACGATTTCGGTTCGTGTACGAACCAATCTCTTTCCCAATCGGTTTTTGGGAAGTTTTGGTGCTTGGAAACACATCTAAGGCGGTTCCTAAGGGGATAAGACGACCCCCCCCCCCCCTATATAATGAGAGGTTCATGGCCGATTTGATCTCATCTACATCCAATCGATCAAACACTACTACCAAACCCTAATTTTCTATCCTCAACCCCTCTACCCTGTTGTCCGGCGGCGTTCTCCGCAAATTTCGTCGGCGTTCTAGGTGGCCTTGCCGATCCTAGGGCACCCCTCACGTGCGTCCTCCCGACAGGTCTTCCCGAAGGGCGTTCAGAGGTTCTCCCGGCCGAAACCGAGCTCTACATCGGCCCTAACGATCTCTTGATCGTTCGTGGCTGATCACGCTGCGGTTCCCACCATTTTCAGGTTGTGTGCAACCTCGACCTCATGGAAGTCCAAGACCCTCTCGTGTGCTTGGCGTGGAACCCTAGTTCTTCGTCAACACAAAAAGGCGTCTTATTTTTGTTTCAAGAAAGGCAACTTTTGTCGAGTGCCCTTTGACGAGTGCAAAAGAGGCTTTGTTGAGTGACCCTGTTTCCAGTAGTGGTGGGGAGTATAGAGTTACTCCCTCCGTCCCCACCAAAAAAAACACAATTCTAACAATAAACCTGGATCATGTGTGCACACATCAACACGATAACATGCATGCATACTCCCATATATTTTCGAAAGATGGCTAGGCCTGTATTTCATTAAGAGAAGTAGGAAAGTTTACACACCCTAGTGCATTCCCCTAGCGAGATGCACAGGAACGCACTAGGTTAAACACACATTATAAATATCACCGCTCGAACGATGGTGCTTAGAGGGGCATAATAAGAGATGAACCAATGTCGACTGAGAGCCAAGAGCGTGGCTAGGCGAGAGCGAACAGCACCACCGCCATCCCAAGGTAGCCCGCCACGACCCAAGAATCAGCAGCGGCGAGTGGGTGCTCCAGCACAGCATCCCCCGGCTGTCAGAGGCCACACGTGGGTTGCAAGGGCACCCGGAGCCCTCTCGGTGGACGTCGGTCAAACAAGTCATAGCCGGCGGCACTGGATTGGCCGTGTTGAAAGTAACTCACCTTAACATGTGACGATGGCAGTTGGCTCTTCTCCCTTGACGTGAACACAATGCAGCTCCAGGTGGTGCCTTCTGATATGGACTCGTATCCCATTAATCCGATAATCTACACGCTGCCATGGCCTCAGTTCTTGACACTGAGGATCAACCCAAATTTACAGGCTTAGGTACAACATTGATAATATCTTTGAATACGTAGGAACCCACAGTTTTAGTCTAAATCTATGTGTCATTTGAATAATTTAATTCCTAGGATGTCACATCAATATCATTGATTCTTTGTTAACTATATTTTCATAGTATACCAATTTAATGTCATAAATCTTTTATACCTTTGGTCAAACTTAAGATTCTTCGACTCTTTCTTATAATGACTTACAATTTGGAGTGATGGAAATATATCAAGAAAAGAGTTATTTCCTCCATTCCGAAAAACAAAACGCAATTCTAACAAGGAACTTGGATCATGTGTGTACACATCAACACGATGGCATGCGCACTCCCATATGGATCATGCGGCAAACATTAACTAATATATATAGGTGATACTGTCCTGATTATTTTTCAGTGAGGAAGCACGCATACATTCATCATTTCAGGTCGTTGCCAGATAGGCAATACTAAGGGGTGGTGGCACAAGATCCGGCACATGCAGTCGCACCGCCGAACGCTGCATGCCGGCGTGGACGTCACCTTCGTGTGTGCCATATGTTCAACGCGCAGGCTGTACAACACTGAATGTATATTCTGTGCATGCTAGTTGTTGCATACCTAAGACCACCGTACGTGCCACTTCCGGATCATGTGTGTATATATCAACATGATTACATACATACTCCCGTATCGATCATGTGGCAAATATTAACTAATATATATATTTTTATATAGGTGATATGGTCCAGATCCTCTTCCTTAATTTCAGATATATATAAAAAACATGATGGTTTACAAACCTTTAACAATGAACTCAAGAGATCCTACTTCTTGTTTTCTTTGCCATTTTTGCTCTTTCCTCAATTATCTTTATTCGTGCAAGCATGGCCAAATAAACCACCCTAGCTATATTGATGCTATAGTGTGTTTCACTTAAAAGGGCTGAGGTATCTTATGTTTAGAAACCTTTAACAATTTGATAATTAATATACATACTCCCATATGGATCATGTGGCAAACATTAACTAATAATATATATATGTATATAGATGATATAGTCCTGATTCTGTTCCATCCATTCAGGAATTTATTATGGTAGAAACGTTTAACAATGATGTCAAGAGATCCTGTTGTTGCACATTGCAATTTGATTTGATTATTTTGATTAAAAATGCAGTTTTAGCAGTCCAAATAACGTGCTTAGCAAAACCACCATCTTAAAATTTGCTTTCATATAAATAGCATCCAAAACATTTCCTCTTTTTTATCACCAAAACATTTACTTCTTGTTTTCTTTTACCATTTTTGCTCTTTTCCTCAATTCTCTTTATTCGTTCAAGCATGGCCAAATAAACCACCCTAGCTATATATATATCACTACTACATACAAGATTTTAGGTGGCAATTGTTTTATTCTCGGTGGCAATTTTCATAACCGCCGCCAAGCTAAGGTCACCGTTAATGAATGATTAATTGTGGAGGTTTAAAAACCGCCCGGTGTTAATCTGAAAAAAAAAAAAAACCCTAACCCTAATGGGCCGCCGCCGGCTCGGGATGCTTGGATCCGTGCTCGGGGACGCCAGATCCGTGCTTCGGGGATGCCGCCGCCGCCGATGTGGAGGCGGCCCACGCTGTGTGCGCCGCAAGCGGTGGTGCCGCATCGTCTCCGCCGACGGCGGCGCGCGCCTCCTCACTCCACCCTCCCGCCGCCGTCGACCACTACCACTACGAGCTATATCACGATGGCGGCTACCGCTTCATGCTCTCCCCCTCGTAGCCAACGACACTCATTCGCCTCTCCCCTCGACTTCTTCGCCCGGGATGACATGTTTTATAATAGTCTCCTCCCTCACCAACAAATGCTCAACGTAAGTATCTTGATGACATGTTATCTGTGGAGAGGGAGGGGAGGGGAGTGATGGTGCCGCCATCATGGAGAGGTCTCGGGCCGAGTGGGGAAGGGAGTGGGCGGTGGACAGGGAAGGGAGCGGGCAGTGGAGAGGGACGCATCGTTGGATTGGGAAGGGAGCGGCTGAGAGGAGGGGAGAATGAGTTAAGTGTGAAACCCTAGCTCGCTTATATATACAAGAGACTAGAATTGGGTTTTTAGATTGATCTGGGCCAGCCTCATTTACCGTGGACGGTTTTTTTTAAAAAAGCCATGGTTAATCGATTTACCGTGAAAACCGTCACGGTTAATAAAAAAAATAACTGCCACGGTTAATTAATCGAGACATTAACCGACCGCCACCGTTAATGTTTTGCAAGTGCCTTGTAAAAGATTTTTGAAGTAGTGTGTAAGTCTCTGTTATAAAACATGTCAGTCAGCGGCTATGGCATTCCCATCTCCATCTATCATGATCCGGGAAAGGTCCTAATGGTTGATGACATGTTTTATAATAGTCTCCTCCTGACCAACAAACGCTCAACGTAAGTATCTTGATGCTAGCGTTTCACCCAACTCTGCCGGCACTTTATATATAGAGAGAGAGAGAAAAAAAAGGCGCCTTATTTTTGTTTCAAGAAAGGCACCTTAATCGTGGCTGACGACGGGACTGCAACAAAAATAAGGCGCCGCCTGCAAGTTGAAGACAATGTAGAGTAAATAGCCTGCAACTGGACCATTCAGTCGAGACTGCCTGCAAGTTGATGAAAATGTAGAGCAAAGAGCGAGGTACCATTCGCCTGACCATCACCTATCACTGTAATGACGCGCGTGTAGTGACCAAATCATCGAACGAAAGATCCCCTGGACATCACCATGGATGCATTTGGTACCACTTGACACGGATAGTACAGAGTCAATCCTACAGTATCTTTGCCAAGAGTCTGACCGAATCCCAGAACTGTCTCTATCATGACGCGTACATACTGTCCTCTTGCGTGCGTACAAGCTACAAATTGCGACTGACCGTGTTTCCATGCAGCAGAGCGAGTGCTGTTCTCAACTGAAACCTCAAGCAACTTCGGCCTCCAGGTCCAGACAGACTACACTACTGGTCGGCCATGGAAAACAGCCGGGAGCCGGTGGCGTCGGAGGAGCCGAGATGTGTCGTCCATGACGTCCCGGACGATCTGCTCAGGCTGATCCTCCTCCGCCTCGACTCCCCGCTCTGGCTCGTCCGCGCGGCGTGCGCCTGCAAGCGGTGGCGCCGCATCGTCACCGCCGATGGCGGCCGCGCCTTCCTCCGCCTCGCTGGCTCGCTCCACCCTCCCGTCGTCGTCGGCCACTACCACAGCTATCACGGTGGCGGCTACCGCTTCGTGCCCTCGTCCTCGTCGCCGACGACACCCATCCGCCTCTCCCTCGACTTCTTCCCCGGGAACTCGTACGGCGCCACCACACCATCGATCGCTGGCATGTCGCCGACTGCCACGGTGGCCTCGTCCTCCTCCACGACAGATTCGGCCGCGTGTCGGACCTTGTCGTCTGCGACCCGCTGTCACGCCAATACCGGGATATCCACCCTCCGCCGGACCAGACATCGCGCCCACCAACGGGAGCAGGATACCTGCCACGCGTCTTCCTGCTCGACGGCGGCGGCGACGACGACGGCAACATCTCCATATCAAATTTCAGGGTGCTGTTGTACCACACCTGCTCCGACGTTACCAAAGTCTACGCCTTTTCTGCAGCTGAGGGCGGAGACTGGCGTTTGGTGAGGCAGTCGACGGCGGCATTCGACGACCATGACGACCTCTTCGTCGGTAGTTACAAGGGGCACGTCATTGGCCGGATCGACAGATCTCTCTACATGGCCTCACCGGCCGGCAGCGTCAGAGTCCTTGACAATGCCAGCTTGGTGTTCTCCGAGGTCGATCTGCCCATCCGTGCGGGGAAGTCAGGTTTAGACAATGGCCACAAGTCGACGTTCGCCGTCGTCCATGGCACCAGCGCTGAACCCGCCAACTCGCCGGCGACGGCGTGCATCGTCCACGTGCACGGTGAGCACCTAGAGTTGTTCCGCTGGATTGCCAGCGGCGGCAAGTGGGTGCTCGAGCACAACATTCCCCGGTTGTCGCAGGCCACACGCGGGCTGCCAGGCTACCCGGAGCTCTCTCGGTGGAAGGCGGTGGACGTTATCGCCGGCGGCACCAGATTGGCGGTTTTGAAAGTATCCTTATCACGTGGCAATAGGAGCTGGAGTTGGCTCTTGTCCCTCGACGTGGACACGATGCAGCTGGTGGTGGTGCCTGATGTGGCAAACTATCTCTCCCACGAGATGAAGCGGATAATGTACACGCTGCCATGGCCTCGGTTCATGAATGCCCTAGGTAGCTAGCTAGCTAGCAAGGGCATTGCCAAATTAATTTACAACTCGCCGCTGCAACTGGTCGCGATATTTCAGGCTCTACGACGAGAGTGATGCGCAGCCGGCTTTCGCCGCCTTGCTCCGCTGCTCGCCGCAGTTCAGTTATGAATTAGTTAGTACAACTGCCTCATTCCGCTGCCGGTGCCTATGTACGTGTTTGCCTCTAACAAACTTTGGCATCTCACCATCGTTCGCTATGGGCTGTAATTGTGAAAATTTTAATTTTCTTTAATACAGTATGTGCACGAGCATGCTTTCGGAAAAAAAAAAATACAGGCTTTTACGCACAACATTGATTTACTTTATCTATAAATGGCACCGCAATATGCAGGAATTCACCGTTGTAGTCTAATAAATCTCTAGATCTCACTTGAATAATTTGACTGTATGGGTATTGTTTGGTCTCAGTTACAAAATCCAATGCCAACTAAATGTTGTGTTGCAATTGAGCTATTGATTATGATGTGGACTTGTTTGTGTAATGGACTGATAAATCTGACATGATGTGCATGCCCTGTTGTACTGTACACGTGAATGCAATGCCCGAACACATTCATGAAATTTATTTAGTGGTAAAAGATAGTTTATTTGATAAACAGTTATACAATTTCTTCTAATTAGATAAACAATTTTAAAATTTGCAATATTATTCTTCTAATTAGATAAACGGTTGGTGCTCAGCTGGAGGTCGGCGCTTGTGCGTTCTCTAGCGCTCGTTTTCTGTTTTGTCAGTTCTAGTTTTTGTTTTCGTTTTCAGTTCCAGTTTTCGTTGTTCTTCTTTTTGCTTTGTTCCTCTGCTTGCTGGCAACCCCTCTGGTAATCAGGGTGTTACCAGGAGGTCCTTTGTGTTTGTTTTGTCATCATTTTCTGCTTAATGAAAATACGCCGACCTAGGTGGCCATGGGCATGGTCTCAAAAAGAAATATTATTTGGTACATAGACACTAAATAGCATATTAAGTCTTAATTTCAACAACTTATAAATAAATAGTTCAAATCCAGTGCTGACAGTTAGAAATATAAGCATAAATAAAAGAGACATAATATTATATCTAATAACTTTTAGCCACCACTTTCTAATATATATAAATGTTTTTATCAGCCAAATCGGGTTGTTCGGCTTGTCTTTCTCGAGGCTGATAAGGCGGTGGATGCTGATCTCTTGTGAAAGAAAAACACTATATGATGGTTGATAAGTTCAAGTGAAGAGAGATCTTGCAAGCTTTGATGGCTACAGACCTATATCACTGTTGAATTACTCTTTGAAATGCATTGGGCGAACTTAGAACAGACAGGTGGAGGGTGCCTAGCTTCATTATGCATCTTGTGTTGTTTAGCTAGAGACAAGTTATACTTATTATAATATTTTGCATTAAGATGGTTCTGTTCCATAGGTTATATGGACATATGAATATATGCAAACTAAGTATTGTGATAATCTCGAAGAGATATTCACAAAGTCTACCATACTCTACATTTGTTATGTTTTGAGTACATCGGTATAAAAGGTTTGCAGGTTTCGGGGGAGAGTCTCTCGTCTCTCTGATTAATAACTTGTTGAAAACATCATATTGCACTCTTTTCTTTGTATGAGTTTTTCCCTTTGGGTTTCTCATATAAAGTTTTTAATGAGGCAATATCAACACAAGATTATGTCATATCATCCGTTTTTCCTATAGGGTTTTTGGTGGATGATATTGGAACATTTTGATACATTGTACTCTTTTCTTTATTTGAGTTTTTTTTCTTTCAGAGTTTCTCATATAAAAGTTTTTGATGAGACAATGCTATATAAAGTTATATGCTATATCATCAATTTTCCCCACTGGGGGTTTTTAGAA
Organism: Hyparrhenia diplandra; assembly: GCA_015847255.1. Classification (NCBI taxonomy): domain Eukaryota; kingdom Viridiplantae; phylum Streptophyta; class Magnoliopsida; order Poales; family Poaceae; genus Hyparrhenia; species Hyparrhenia diplandra. Next base: position 11,229 of record JADLZK010010592.1, on the reverse strand, counting down.
GATGATATTCAGGCATATTAACCAGGTGGTCAAGATGTTATTAGACTAAGACTACGAGTTTATCTCAAAGGGTCTAACAACATTCATGATTGTATATCATGGCGTTTCTCCTTGTTTTTCTCATTGGGTTTTAAGGAGTTTTACCTAATATACCGGTACTACTTTGGATTTTTTCCATAGGGTTTTTTCAAAGATTCTCCTCACATTTTTTTCTAAAAGGTTTTTGTGAGAAGTTGTCATATTATCTATTTTTGATCTTTGATCATATTGTTTTTAGACTATGTCTTTAGGGTCACCTAAAGGGTCTATAAACATTGGAAGCTATATATATATCATGGTTGTTCTCCTTATTTTTCCTACTGGATTTTTAAGGAGTTTTGGCTGGTATATCGATATAATTTGGTTTTTCCCACAGGGTTTTCCAAAAATTCAATACTATGACTGACGAATATACAACAGTGCCTATACAAGATTAATCGAAGCCTACGCAAGATCTGTTGATAAGGGAGAGTGTTAGGATTAATTAGAATTAATTAATTAGTGATCAACAAATAATTACCATCTTTAGGATGGTAACCACTTAGGCCCTTTCGGGCATGACTAGCCACCTTTTGGGCAGGCACCGATTGGGCCATGAGGCCTTGTATATATTCCTAACTACTGTACATTGTCATTAACAGAGAATACAATTCAGTCATTTAGCAATATCTCTCGTTTCTCTCTCGCTCTGACTTGTAACAAAAAAAGGTGTGCCAAGGAAGACACCTAGATTAATAAATAGTTAAATTAAAAATCTATAAAAACAAAGAATCAGGTTTATTTAGGTGAAGTAAATATGGTACCATATAGAATTGCTCATTGAAAATACTTAAGTAAAAAATCTCATTTAATTTTGCTATAAAAAATACATAGTAAAACTCTCTTTTATATATTTATATATAGTAAAACTCTCTTTTATATATTTATATATTTCTCTATTTTCATATACAATAATTCTTTTTTTTTTTTTTTTTTTTTTGAAACGTCATATACAATAATTCTATCTCGGGCGGAACTACAACTGGGGCTTTGCCATTGGGGTGAAAAAGTTTCTTGTATCAACCGTTGGATGTGGAATGGAGGGCATCAGGCATGAGAATACTCAAGTTAGAGAATCCACGCCCGCCTAGGAGACCACCGAGCAGCTAACCGCCGCCGCCCCCAGCTCGCTCTCCGACGAGGCAACAACTGGTGGCCGCCGCCGCCGATGCTAGTGCTGCTGCTTCTATCAGGTGCCGCCTTTTTCTCTCTCTCTCTGCCCCTCCGTTGACATCTGTAGCCGGCACCTCTCCTCCGGTCCTCCCTGCCGCTTCCCCTCCCCTTCTCCCATGCGGCCCCCTTGCAGGTCTCTCTCCACTCTATGCAGATCGAGAGCTGTTGTGGCCTGCTGCTGCCCCTCTAGCATCACTAATCCTGCAGTTGGCCGGTGAGGAAGCTACCATGGCTATGGGAGCTGATGGTGCGGAGATGGGGGTTTGGCCTTGCCCAAACCCTGCTGGTCCTCCTCTGCTCTTCCTCTTTCTTCTCCCTCGCCTCCTCTTTTGCTTTGCTGGATTTTGGTCGTGGCGATGGGGACGCCCAGGATTTGGACGCCTAGGCGACGACTTGAAAACCATAATCATACATATATAAAACATATACTCATTTTTTTCCTCAAAATAATTGGGTATTCCTGGGAATACCCATGCATCCAGCTGGATCCGCCCATGCTCCTCAAATGCTTGATATTTGAATTGCTCACTTGCACAATGTTTTCTATATTGCATTTGATTGTTGAGTCCAAGAAGTGAAAAAGCACATTTTTTAGACTAGTCTTGGTTGCAGTTCCATGTTAACACCAGGTCATCGTACATGTATGTTTTTTGTATGGTGTGAACTGATTCTCTAGCAATGCTTTTTTCCTTCTTCAAATGTGTGAAAATACAGGCAGGCCTAACTTATAAGAGTGGGTATTACTTAGAAACTGAATAGATCTTTGCACCAGGACTGCGACGTATCTATTAGAAATTTTAGTTCAAGAAATTTTATCTTTTAGTTATTTTCTATGATCTTTATGTAACATTAATGGGTCACCATGGGTAGGGGCATAATGTTTTTTTTTTTTTTTGACAATGAGGGGCATAATGGTTAGTTTTCACTGCTAGGTTGAGGCTCTAGTCTTCAGCAAATTCTGGGTCTGCTACTGCGGTGCTCTCCTGTACCAGCGCTATGGGGCGCCCAAAGGGCAGCGCCGCGTCCTCCTCCTCCTCGAAGAAGCCGAAGCCAAAGCAGAAACAGCGAGGTGGTGTCGACTTCAAGGTACCACCAGCTCACCAATTCTGCGCTTCTCCAAGACCTGATTCTAGGTCGCTGTGTTAAGCCTTTTTCTGGCGGTTGCAGAAGTACAAGCACAAGGTCGGGCGCAAGCTTCCGCCGCCGAAGAATGCTACCAACACGGAGATCAAGTCCAAAAGTACACCAGCCAAAGCAACCTTTTTTCCCTACTTGCCCTGCAATTTTGAGGTGTAACAATGCTCAATTTAGGGCTCTGTATTGTGTATTCATATTGTGTGTGTGTCCAGCGATCGTGCTGCCGGAGCAGAGCATGGCCTCGGAGAGGACGGGCATGGCAGTGAACAAGCGTGGGCTCACGCTGCGGGAGCTCCTGCAGCAGACGGGGCACTACAATGCCAATGTGCGGCGGGGTGAGTTTTCTCTAGTTTGTATTGTGACACATTGGATAACTATCGTGATGTCTCAATGCATTCTTAGCAGCTGACTGTGTATATGTTTGTCTTTATGTTTAAGCTGCACTGAATGGAATAAAGGACATTGTTGTCAAGCATCCAGCAGAGCTTAAACTACACAAGGTTGCTATAATCGAGAAGCTGCAGGAAAGGATATGTGATACCGACAAGATGGTCCGTGAATCGTTATACAATGTACTGCAGTCTCTGATCTTCCCATCTTTGAAAGAGGTATATCTCTTTCTCCCCCTTTTCTCTACATTTGCTTGATTAGAAATAGATCAAATCATTACTCATGATGTTCTTACATGTTGCATTGCATCGTGACATTCCAGTTTTCTGTAAATATGCTACTGACAGTTAATATTGCTTGTGTGATATCATGCTCTCCACTAACCACAGTATGACACCTGATTATTTGTTGCATTCACAAATACATCATAGAAGTTTCATTTTTATTTTGGCATTCTCGAACACATCATTCTCTATTTGCATAGCTTTGTTATGCATTGTTACTCTGGACAGTTCTAATTTTCTAGCTTTTGGCTTCAGATGTGAGATTCTATTTTTTGCTTACAGGATAATGCTATATCTATGCGGAGTACACTATTTTTTTGCTGATGGCTAATATTCTGAATGGAACTACCCATCTATCTGTCGATATCCAGTTAATGGCTTTTAGATTTTTGGAGCTTGTGGTTCTTAATTTCCCATCAACCTTTTCTAGTTATGCTGAACAGGTATGTGTGCTGCTTTCACAGTTGGTGTATTGCGAATGATGAGATGCTTCTATTGTTCTGAGAAAATTATTTTGCTGTTGATTACTTGCTTCTATTGACTATCACGTAATTAGTTGTACTATCTCCATCCATTAATATCTGACATTGGTAAGTTCAGTTTTTGGACTAACCAACGTCAAATATTAATTGATGGATAGAGTAGCTTTTTCCCCAAAGCTTGCATCTGCTAACTACCACAACTTGTTTCACAATCCAGCTTTTATCAAGCATACCTACAAGGGAATATATATATATATTATTCAAATTGCATCTCACTCTTGCTAGAAATTTTACATTTGCTGATCATATTCATTACCAACTTGTAGCTTCATTTGCACTATCTTTTTTCTGACAGACCTTCAACAACTTTGTTGCGGTACTGAGCAATGACAGAATCAACCTACATGATAGGAACAAACTCAACAGTGTCCTTAGTGGACTTGGCCATTGCCTTTCCTTGGTTGTTAAAGCGATAGAAAATGATGATACATCAAATCGACAGGTTAGTGAGGAACTTGGTGAAATAGAAAATATGTGTTCTGGAACGTGTATCGTGAAAAAAAAAATTATAGCTATACTCCACTGATGATAGTGTTTGTTCATCACGTACAGGCTCATAACCTCTCTGCAAGGGAACTTTGGAAATTTACCAGTGATGAAGATAGCGCCGGAGGTAGTTAAGTCTTCCCAACTCTCTACTTATCTTTTAGTTTATATAATCTGCTTGGCACCATCTTTTAGTGGGGCAAATTGGCACTTGAATGTGAATTGAATGTTACCTGCCAATATAATCAGAGATGCTCAAGATTAAATACACAAATCACTCACAATTTGCTACATTTATTCTTGTTTTCATGGTACTTCTAGTTTGCTGGCCTTCCTGAAACAAATGACAGAATGCTAAAAAGTCAGAACTCTTGCATAATATTAGATGGCTCGTGAGAATAACATTTCTTTTTCTCTCTCTCTCTCTCTTATCATTGGATTGGTAAGTGTTTAACCAGCATTTGGATTACTTAATTGAGATTTCATGGAAATTTGGGTAGAATTCATACACCAAGAGCGGAGATAGTATTTTTAAAGAAATGACTCCCTTAAGGGTCATCAATTCATCATAATATAAACAGCTGTTTCATCTTTCAGTTCATTTTCTTTTTTGAATTGCTTTGTAGATACTGTACCTACTACCTGATTTGATGTTATTTGTTTATGTACTGTTCACTCAGCTTTGTTATTTTTATCTTATACTTATTATTCTTTACTGCAGGAGCATTTGTAATGTCAATTTATTAGAGAAGCTTCAGAACCTTGTTCAAATCCTTATTAATTCTGTAGAGGTTTCAGCTTCAGAGCTCTGTGCAAAGTCAGCTCTTGATGCTCAGTCAAGTGAAGCATTGCTATCAGCCCTTCATTGTCTGGATCTAATATGTAGGATATTTGTTCATGAGGTGAAGAAACCTCAGTTGAAATCTCACATATCCAAAACTCAGTTTGGGCCTGACTGGTTTAGAAGTTCCTTGCTGGTACATCTAAAGAATTTATGGGGAGTGAAACGTTTGTTTCATGGAAAGGTACAAAAGTTGCTTCCTTGCTTGATGTAACTACCACCAACTGGTATTATTGAATAACTTCCTGATCGACCCAAAAGAGAGTAACATTAGTATTCTTTCCTTGCAAAGAACAAGAAACATGCAAGGTTTTGATTTACTGGACTTAGGTTGTCATGGGCATTGGATCCATGAGATAACTAGACCTAGGCTATGCTTTTCATGGCCGTGATCTGTGTCTTCTCCGGCGAGGTTTTCCCCTCCACCGCAGGCTTGGTTGTTTAGAAGAGGTACAGAGAGATTAGATTGGTTTGATAATTCATTGCTTGCCCTCTTCCATTCTCTCGGTACAGAATATATGGCCTGAGGCCGAACTGACTAGAGCCAATTGGCTCCTAGAATTAAGGACTAACAATAGCAATTAATCTTATCTTTCCTTCTTTTCTTGGCGCCCTCATCTGATCAGTATGCATCTCTTTCCTTCTATTCTTTGCGCTCATTGCTCCTTCGATTGCTCCATGCCTTTCCTGCTGCTGCTGCTGCTGGTGGTTGCATGGTCCACACGGTGACCGCGCCCTACGGCGCCCACATGACATCGGTAGAGTGCTATTGCTTTGATGTAGGAACAGAGTACCTTTTGCTGGAACCAGGAAAAACAATACCATGCTACTGTTGTGTTGTATTTATGAATAATTGCATATGCTTAAGCCTAATTAAGCTGTGCTCGAGCGAGCTCATCGCAGTTGAGCTCAAGCATTATAAAATGCCAAAGTCCAAGGCATGGACTCAAATAGCTTGTTGAGCTTGAGCAATTTTGGCAGCACCACATGCATCACATGTTTTGAGGGATCAGTTCATGTTTGAGCATATTTCACTGAGGTTATGTTTCTAGACTTGTTAGTTGTAAAAGCGATAAATCGATGACAGCACTTGGATCATGACTAAACAACCATTCCGCTGGACTTCGTCGCTGATGATGTGTTTCTATTTACAGCTAATTTTCTTATTTAGATACCTTTGTATGCTTTAGAATGAAATTATGGCTGTATCTTTTGTGCATAACTTACTGTGAACTTTTTATGGCAGGAAGATGACAAATTTTTCATTTTCAATTTAAGGATTGCTGAAATCTTTCTGCGATTGGACGTATGGATAGATAACTCTGTGTTTTCAGCTGAAGAATTTTGCCATTTTGTGTCTTCTCTGTTCATAAAGGTTGTTCCTTGCTCGCCAATTTTAACTGCATGGATACTGTTTTGTGGTTATTTTATGGATTTACATTATTTATTGAAGATCCTTTTGTTTTATCAGGCAAAAACACTTCGCAATAAGGATCTCATCGAAATGTATTTGAGCCCACTTATAACTTGCATTCCAGGTCTTATATCCAATGCCCCAGATGACTCAAAAGGCTATTTGCTGGAGGTATTGGTTGATTTGCTTTCTAGCCTGTAACTTTTATATATATTATTATTATTATTGCATTGCCAAAATAAAACACATTGTTCAAGTGCAGGCATTTACAGACTCATTTAGAGATTGCAAGGTGGATTGCAAGCTAATCTTGCCATATTTGGATGCGGTTGGAGAAATGCTGCTTCCTGTATGTTCTTTATCTGACACTATGCTAAACATACCATTTACATGCTTATGTATTAATTCCTCTGTAAATGTATGGCATTTTGAACAAGATTCAACCAAACTTTCTAATTAACTATCAATATGAGAAAATATATCTAGATTATAGATTGACTTGTTGCCTGACTGGAAGTAAAGATATGCTCTTTGTATAAGATGCTTTCATCACACTATGTGTTTGTAGGTTTTGCTATCACATTGCAATTAAAGCAAAGTTGGCTCTTTGAAACCATTGGATGTCTAAAATGCCTCACATTTTTATACATACAAGTATACAACAGTAAGAAGTAGAGCTTGACGGAGGGCATGCTGTGTGCCCAATGAAAACCGCTAAATCATTGATGATATGCAAAACTCTGGTTCCAGAAGTGACCCTGTGAAATTTAGCTAAAAGATAATTACAAACTATAACTTCTTGGTTACAAAAAAAAAAAAAAAAAAAAAAAAAAAAACATGTTTGTGGATCCTGACATATGATGTATGACATCTCCTTATCTATGGTTAGGAGAAAACAAGCATATGGCTTGCTGAAAATGATTTAGGTGTGTTGGGCTATCATGGCGCATGGATACATGAGCTACCTGGAATTTTGCTACAGTCAATTGATAAGGCCCCTTGGTTCTGAAGGTATGCAGGTTCTATTATCCACTCAGAATTATTATTATGCTTGATATGTGATATGGGGTTTGTATACTTTGGGCAGCTAACTCTTGTAAACTTGTCTACTTTATGGCTTGTGGATTATTTTAGGTTGTTTTGGAGCTTATTCTAAGAATTGGACAATACTTCCCCACAATGGACTGTGGAAGCCTGCGCCCCTTCATAAAGTTATTTGGTGTTCAATGTAATAACTACTCAGTGATCATCTTATCTGGTTTATTTATTTTTTATCATTCTTTCTTGTTTTGAGCGGATGTCTTTTACTGACAGCATTACCAGGAACTATGGATCTTGGCCCTTTTGTTAAACTTCCTCGCGATTGCCAAGAACTTGCCATTTCATGCCTTTATTATTTTCCTAGTCTGCTCCCTGACATCATTGGGCCATTGGCCTCATGTTGCTTAAGTAAGCTATTTTTCTTAAATAGTTAAGCTACTTGATTTTGTAACACTATAGTTGATTTTCATGTTATAAATTCTGGGCACTCCATATAACCTATGAAATTCAGGTGATGCGCTGGAACCCCTCATACTGTTCAGGATCATTGAGGTCCTACAGGCAACATACAAGGATGGTAGTTTACATATAACAGAGCAACTCAGTTTCTTGTTGCTGCTAATGGCAAGATTTAGAGTTTATCCTGGTGATTACTGAACATTCTTTGCATTTACTGCTGTCTGCTAGTGAAATTCAGATGCTGCTCTTAATGGATTGATGATTATTTTATATGAACTTATTAGTATGTGTCTTCAATAATTCTGATGTTATTTTACCTGGGCCCTTTTTCCCCTCTGACAGCTTATATATTACTTTGTTAAATTAAACTAGGGGACGTAGTTACACGGAGGGTTCTAGCAAGTTGTCAAATTGGGATACTTTCAAGTTGTTGAATCGCCTAATATTGACTTCCCTATCTGAAATGGGTGATGGCTCACTGGTCCTTGAATTGATATGGAATAATTTATCTACTGCAATTGTGAGTTTTTCTAAGCTGTGCTTCATTTTATGTCTTATCACAACAACCATTAAACTCCCGTCATTTGCTTAATTGCAGGCTCAAAAACCATCGTTGCATAACATGAATGGCTTGTTTAGAATTATTGTTACACTTGATGCAGGAACTAGTAAGCTTATGAATGGAGATGTTGTAAAGCTTATAGCTGGTTACTTGGTTGATGCTTCTTTGGTGCGTACTTTTTCCAATTTTAGAGATACTCATCATACTTGGGTGATTTGATACACTGTTTTCCATTACTTTGCTCTAACTAATCTTGAGGGAATAGGAAGGCATAGTAATTTGTTTAAAATTCAAAAGAGTGGTTGAGTTGGCACGGGAGAAATAGCATTTTTCTCAAAAATTCAAAGGGATTTGATACAATTTTTTCCATTATTTTGATCTAAATAATCTCCAGGAGAACAGGGAGGCATAGTATTTTACTCAAAACTCCAAAATGGTGATAGTACATACTCTGTAGTAAGATCGGAACAATCACATTGAATCATGTATAATGGCCAATACTTGCATTATCTGATAAAGTTTGAGGATATGGCACATTGGATATGATTCATAAAAACATCACTCTTTTATTTAACTGAACAGGCTGCGGATGTTCACAGTTCCTTCTTGATTGTTTTCTTACTACATGTCTGGTTCTGAATAGGAATATATCTCACCCCCTGAATATGTTTTATCTGTAGGATCTGTCTAAAACCATTGAATTTGGTTTTCAACCCGACAAAACAAGACTATTTCAGTACTTTATCAAGCCATGCACTATCATGTTTGACAAGAATGACAAGTTTCTTTGCAGCACATTGGAGATGCTCAAATCTTTTGTAACAGGAGATGATCATCTGTTTTCATCTATCTCCAAATTAGACTACCCAGGAGAGCTGTCATGTCGAGTTTGTGTTGTCACAACCATACTCATTTTCCTATGCAATGACAGGAAACTCCATAGGAATCTTTCTCTTGGCAAATCGGTTATTAAAGGCATCCTGGAATATATAAGGCATCAGCTGGTAAGTGATGGTTAGCAATTACAGAAATGGTTTTGTTTGTCATATTGATTATTTAATTTAAATTTCCTAGCCATAAAATTGTTTGTTGTTTAAAAGTCAGTTTGTGGATGAGTGTATCCAAAGAACTCCCAACAGAAATTGTTTTGCTTGTTGATGTCCCAAATAATTACGGATTTCATAGCTTAAAAAAAAAACTGTTTGACTTGTGTTGTCAGGTTCTTGATTTATCATGCTCAAATGTAGTTGTGGGAGTTTGGGATATATACTATTGTTCAAAGTTCATGCAGACTTGTTCTTCTATTTGTTTCACATTATGTTGATTCATGCTGCAGGATTCTAGTATGCCTGATGTAACACATGTAGAAAAACAAAAGTTAAAATCTGCTTTTGAGCAACTCAAGACCAAAAGCATTGCAGTTGAATTGCTGGGCTACAAGTGAGCTGGAGGGGCTTTGAAGTGGTACATGATGTAAAGTGAGTTTTTTTTATCACTATATGATGCTACTAGTTTTTGAATGCAAATGAGAAATTCAATTGTATTCAGGATATGGGTCAACACCATATTATTATTTCTTTCACATGATTGACAGAGATGGATAGAGTTTCACAAGAGGATTGGGGTCGACGGTCACAGTCAGGGTGCATACCATTTTTCAACTTGATACATCTGTGAGCCCCAGGTTCTAGCTGTTACGGATAGGGTATAAAGGTCAGTATTTAGAATTTTGGATACACATGATAAGTGCTTACGTATATCAGCCAATTAAGTGGGTTTCATGAACCCCCATACTTCAGTAATCTAATCTAACCAGTAGAACACACGAGGAAATGGTTCTTGTTCATCGATGTACCATATATAACAATTTTCTCAATTTTCGCATATATAGTTGTAACGGCCAACAAACTGTTACCACTCATCAGTTAACCAGTAGCTCTAGATTCTGAAGCACAAAACTTCCAGTAGATCTATAATAATGAGTAATCTAATCTAACCAGTAGAATACACGAGGAAATGGTTCTTGTTCATCGATGTACCCATATATAACAATTTTCTCAATTTTCGCACATATAGTTGTAGAGGCCAACAAACTGTTACCACTCATCAGTTAACCAGTAGCTCTGGATTCTGAAGCATAGAACTTCCAGTAGATCTATAATAATGATCCTGTTTGCAGTTTGCTTACTTGTACTCCTATGCATCCAATAACAGTTCTATTATTACTGCAGGTGTGTGACCTGGGAGACGTGGGATACAGATTCTGAACACCTCTGACCAAAGTATCGAACAATCCAATGTTCATATCGGCAATGTGTTTGTGTCCGAAATCCTGATCACCAACTCCAAGTAGACTGCATCTGAGCTGATGCGATCACCTCATAGGCGGACTTGAACAAAACTCTACCGCCTCTGTACCGCTATGTAAATGCAGAAATTTTGATATCACATTTATTTCAGGCCTAGTCTCATTGGCTGCCCCAGCTTATTTTCATTTGTTAGTGGAATTTTTGGTAGCCTCTCGGCCAATCGGTCATCATTTGATCTGATTGCTTGCCACAAAATTAATTTACAACATGAATCCTGGGTAGGCTACACTGCATGTATCATACCTTACCTGAGAAGTTACTTTAGCTAGCTGCCTAGCTAATTAATTTGATACCAAATGCCTAGATGTGACTTCTGTGACCTAATTATGGATACAGGATTGGCGTTCGGTTGGCATAAAAATAGCCTGAATTGCATGGTGGGTTCTGTGGACGTCGGTTGTGGTGGTAGCAGACCTAATTATGGATACAGGATTGGCGTTCGGTTGGCATAAA